>VYZR01106940.1:1859-48265 GCA_013400675.1 Oxylabes madagascariensis
AGTGGCAAAAGAGAAAGTTGTTTTTCTCATCCTGTGCTTCTCCTGATCCTGATCCTGCAGATTGAAATAGTAGTTAAGGCTCAGGGGTGATTACTCCTACGTGTCCAGCTGGCACTAGATTAGTTTGAAAAACAAACAGGACCTTTATATAAATCACCTCCAGAATATGCTTCTGGTGGTAGAGGTCCCAGAAAACTACTTTTCATTGCACCTTTAGGACAACCACATATGCCGTGGGTTAAAAGTTTTTTGACCCAATCAGATGTTGGCTGTGTGCAGACGGGCTTGTGTTTGTCTTTTCTTATTAAAAAGGTTAGAAGAGGAATGAGAGACATCATGTAATACATTATTTGTCTTGTAAAGAAAAAATCCAACACAGTCTCCAAAGATTTCCCTGCATTTTCTACCTTATCTCTATTTTCTGAAGCTATTGTTGCTCTCGGGATTTTTACAAGTAATGAAATTGGAAGCCCACATGTAAGGAAGAAACTAGACAGAAAAAGAATTACTCTTGTTGTACGAGGTGGAGGTGAATTTAAAAAAGATGATGACTGGACACATTGCTTTTCCCCAAGGAAGAAAGCCCATTACTGTGTTTAACTTTAGGATACTGAAGATGTAGAGCTGGGCATTTTACTGTCTCCTCACATGTGCTACAACCTGAATGCTGGGGATTATTATTCTTGATCTTCAGCTGACAGGAATTACATTAGAGAACCTGAGATCAGTTTTCCTGCTAGGCAGTTCCCATACCATAAATCTATGAGGTGTCATGGCTGGTGTGCAGGTGTGTCCACACATCATGGCCGAGGAATGACTTTGGCACAGGCAGCTGACCTGGGGAGCAAAAATGAAAATGTAGCATGAGAGGCTTCAGCATGGGCTAACAGCCAAGGTAAGGACACTGTCTTCCACACATCGATGTTTCACTGGACAGTGTGTTCTGTCATTTTTTAAAATGTGTCTTCTGGTTAGGGAAAGGCAGCCAAAGCTTGCTGCAAGGCAACCCCCTGTCACAACCAACCCTTTGTGCTCCTAAGGGGATCTTTCTAGTTGCCCTGACCAGCTGGCAGGTCAGTAGGGGGCTCTGAAGTGACTTGGGCCACCCAGATGACAGTTTTCAACATTTCTAACTCTTTCAACATTCCTAAATTTAGTTGTTGCTCTTGTGTACTGGTGCAGAAGAAGTTGTATGGTGGGTGTCCACCATCTAGACCACTTGCAGACCCGGAAAATGGGATTTTCATGACAAAACATCTGTTCTTTGAAAAGGTAACGGCAATAGGAGGACTGCAGTACTTCATTGTTAGGAGCCATTGGACAGATGAGGGTTATTTTGGGCTGGGGTTATTGCTTGGGTGGGTTCTGTGGCTTTGATTAGATGTGATCTTGATTTCTTTATTTAGGAATTTTAGCTGGGAATTCTTGTTATCCTTTTAGTCCACAAACCCTTTGTTGCAGAAGATCTCTTTTCTCTTCAAAGAAAAAAATCTACTCAGTCTCCTGGTAATGATCACCAGAATAATGTTTTGCACAATGCATATGCTGGCAGGATGATATTTCCTCCTGTTGCTTCACTTTGACATGTCTTTGGTTCACCTAGATAACATGATCTTTTTTCCACATATTTCTCCTTCAAGAATTCACTGCTTGTCACACCCAATGATTTATGCACTTGTCAAACTTTTTTTTAGGTTGATAAATACCCTGTAAAGATAAGGCACTGGCCTTTGAAAATATGGTGCCAGTAATTAAAATGAAGAATGCATTACAGTAAAGGGTAGAAATATGGATCTAAAAGCCACACTGGTACTTTTAGTGATGGGAGTAATTGAGAGTTTCATTTTAATAATTCAGTGCAGCTGAGATTAATAAATGGTATGAGGTATAACTGGTCTTTGAAGACCAGGGGTATAGTTAACAATTTATTTTAGCATATTCTGAAAGATGCCGCTGGAATTAGTGTATAATAACTCAGCACAGTCCTACAATTTCCAAGTCAGTTTTGTAAAAGGAGGAAGACACTTACTGAGTGAGGATTATACAAAGTGAAGTGATCCACCTGAGAAGAATCCAAAAAGGCCCAGGCCCCCAGCCATACCTGCGGTGGGTCACTTTGCATCGCTGTCAGTTTCTGCACAGGGGGCAGCACATGGGGGCTGTGTGCAGGACCAAAACGCTGCCCAACCACACACTGTGGTGAAGTGCTGTTAATGACACAAGCCCTTCAGGGCAGGCCAGAAAGAAATCCTCTCCTTCTTTTTCAGGGGTAGGTTGGTGCAGAGGGTGGGGGAGAAAATCCTCGATGCAGAGGTGAAATGTGACTGGCCAGGGAGCAGTCCCACCTACCATCTCCCACAGCAGGGGTTGCTAGAGGAAGCACTCCACACATGCAAAGTTTTGGGTAGGTGCAGTAGTCATGATCACTTTTATCCTCCTTGCTCCATCTCCCAGAAGTCCCAGGAGGTTCCAGGCTGGCTTCCTCCCTTACTGAATAGCTTTAAGGGTATCAGATCAGCTTTCAAATGAACGGGTTGCTTGTATCACCAGAGTCCAGCTATGCAAATCTTACTTGCAAACACTGTAAACTTTCTTTCTACATGTGGTCCCGTGGGGTTCATTATCTTCTTGTCTTTTCAAATGCTGTGCCAGAGAGCATTTACCAGTTGGGGTGGTATTAAATAAGGGGTCTTAGTTCTTACCATGTCCCACTTGCACAGGAAGTCTGCCAGTGTAGAAGCTGTGAGCTTCATCTTATGTTCCTTGGCTCAGCAAACCTGTTTGAAAGGATTATCTCTGTGTAGCCAGCAGAACCACTTGTCAGGATAATTTGTTGGGTGTTCCTTTAAGAATCCTTTAAGCATTATGGTTGTGTTTGATGAGAATTTTTCTCTAGTTTATGAAAAGGCTAAACCCAATAAATAATCATGCTCTCTCCTTAAGGTGTGAGGCCAAGCAGTGCTGAGCTGTGACTGGTAGGCAGGCTTATAGTCTTCTGTATGACTACAGAATATCTCATGATCAGAAGCTGGCCCTGCCAAAAGGTGGAAACCTCCACCAGCTAAGGCCAGTTTAGATCCTGATGGAGCAAGATGCCTTAAGCATGTGAACAGTTGTCTGGGTTCTTTCTACTCTGATGTTGATAGGGTTAAACTCAACAGCTTTATCTTGTTACACTCAGACACTGAAAAGACCTTATTTCCTGTCTGTATATTAGGTGGGTGAGGTACATTGCAGATGCATGTCACAGCTGGGATGCATATGTTGCATTCTGCCCCGGCTTTGCAATGATGATTATACATATTGAAATTATTCAGGCTTTCTCCCATTTGCTTTGCAAGGTATATTTTGTATACCTTGTGTACACCCCTAACTTACTGTTCATAGCAATTGATGGGCAGAGCCAAGCACTCTGTCCACCTTCTGAAGTCATGGAGTGATCCTACATGAGCAGTCAATTGGTTTGCACATAATGGAGAGTTTAACAATTTTCTATCTTCTGTTTCTTGTTTCAGCTTCTAGGATAACCTGAAATTATATGGGAATCTTTTAAGGGAGAATGTTCCCCCCTCTCTCCTTGAAATGCCTGTTTGCATCACAGGCTGTTGGACTTGGCGCGTTTGGTTGTTTCTTTCGTTATCTGCCGGAATGTGATTTTTTTTTCCTCATTAGGCTAAGCTTTGTGATATAACAATGAATTTCAAAGCAAATAAGGTTTTTCAATCCAGGTTCAAACATTTCAGCTTCCTCTGAATCAAAATTTGTGGAACATTAAAGTCTATGATCTGAAAACTCTGTAAAACTCAGTTATCAGTTAAGAGGCATGGCAGTATTCTTAAGAGAGTTTCTAAGATTTTTTACAGTTCAATACTGTCTAGGTCACCTGATGAACTGCAAGCAGCAACTACATTAAATACAGTGCAATGACTTATACAGACCAACGCTAGGGTTTCTGGTTTCCTCATTTTACTGGTTTAAATCCCTTGATAGCTCCCCTGATTGCCATAGCAGGTACCCGTAAGGTACACAGTGCCGTCTTAGCTCTTGAGCATGAAAATCACACTGTTTCCATTTTTTTGCCGGACTGTGCTGCTGGTGCATTATTCAGATTTGGACTGAATTATGATTTGATTTGAGCTGGCCTACACTGCACTTCTTGCCAAAACACTGAGTAAGCCAAGGAGGCAGGTAACAGCCTCAAGTGGCCCGCTCTCCTGATCGCAGGATCAATGATCAGCTTTTACTGTACAGGTTATTGCTGTTCTCATAGGCTCATTAACCCCAGCTGCAGCGTGCTGGAGCTGTGCAAGCATGGGACAGAGCTGGCTGCTGCCCCCAGCAGTTCTCAGCCTGGGCTTTCTGCAACGGCGCTCTCTCAGCAGAACAGCCACTCAGCTCCTCTCCAGGTTACTTTGCTTCTCTGTTAGGCTCACAGTACACACAATACCAAGGCTGAGAATCTAAAAGAAAAACAGCGATGCCGCTTTTAAAATGAAACTATCTATACCCTCTGTTTGGCACTCGGCAAACAGTGATTCAGGCACTGTTTGTGTGTAGTGCTTCTGGCCCACAGATGGTACAGTACACTTTGTTTAGGCATACAGATCTTAGCCATTCCATTATACCGCTGCAGTCTCTCATGTAGGTACATATAATTTTATCTCTCTGCCAAAAAGAGCATTTCTTCTAAATACTGCCACTAAAAAAAACCCACCTTAAACTTGCAAGCATGCTGTGCTGGGTTTGGCTGGGACAGAGTTAATTTTCTTCATAGTAGCTGGCGTGGGGCTGTGTTTGGATTTGTGCTGGAAACAGTGCTGATAACACAGGGATGTTTTCTTTATTGCTGAGCAGTGCTGACAAAGAGCCAAGGCCTTTTCAGTTTCCCACGCTCTGCCAGTGGGTAGATACACAAGAACTGCGAGGGAGCATAGCAAGGACAGTGGGTATCCATAGGATATTCCACACCACAGAAGGCCATGCTCAGTATACAAAGCTGTGGGAGGAAGAAGGAAGGAGATGATGTTTGGAGTGACAGTGTTTGTCTTCCCAAGTAACCATTACTCATGACAGAGCCCTGCTTTCCTGAAGATGGCTGAACCCTTGCCCATGGGAAGTAGTGAAGCAAATTCCTTGTTTTGCTTTGCTTGTGGGCTTGCCTTTTTTTTTCCCTATTAAACTGTCTTTATCTCAACCCATAAGTTTTCTCACTTTTACTCTTCTGATTCTCTCCCCATCCCACCAGGGGAGTGAGCGAGCGGCTGTGTGGGGCTGAGTTGCCATATGGGGTTAAGCCACAACACATACATGGAATGGGAACACAGTGGAGATTTTCACTACCTCTCTGCGTATTTTATGAGACTCTTTGCTCATTTAGCTTTTCAGACTGTTGATTTGAACTCAAGTTTATTTCTGTAAAGGCCACAAATCAAGTTCTGTCATAACTAGAGAGCGTGGTGTGTTATCATTATTGCTTACCTCTGAATGAACCTGAAAAGCAAGGTGATCGATACAGACATAATTGACAGTGTCACCAATTAATTGTTCCTGAGTGACTGGGGGCCTCTTTAACTGGCAGCCTGTCAGTCTCAGAAATAGCAGCAGTCTCAGGAACAGCAATGTAATGTGGCAGACTTTGTGTGGGATGAAAACACCCTTTTGAGCAAATGTCAATTATTAGCAGTAGGTTTTTCTTTTACTGTTTTGCTGCACATTTCGAACTTCACCCATCACCAGATGGGCATGCCCTGTGCAGTCTGTACCCTTCTGTGTATGGCAAGGATCAACCAATCTTGGCTAAGCTTTGCTTCAGCCGTATGCTTAAACAGGTACTTAGAGTAAAGCATGAGATTAAGTCACATTGAATTCAAAATTAGTCAGATACTTAAAGGCTTAATTCAAAAATTACCCAAATAAAACTCATCCTTGCTCAGTTCTTAATCACACAAGTTGTATGGAAATCCCATCCCAGCAGCATCCTGGGATGCTAAAAAATTAACGCAGTATATTCTTTGTAAAAGGTTTTAAAATATTTTTAACACTTCTTAGAATGAGGGCTGGTCTTAGTAACCATGAAGGTTATTCCAGCTAACTGGAGTTAATTCCAGCACCAATCTCTGTGTGTCTGTCAGTGGAACAATGAAACCAAGAAGATAAGGGGCTTTTCAGGAAAGCAGAGTCACAGTAAGCCACATTACCCTCTGTAAGTTTTTGAGTTGATTTTGCATTTAGCCTTTATCCCTAAATCCATCTCTTGAACAGAAATCATTGGTGGCCAAGGCTTACAAGAGAGAAGGTCACTTTTTCATAACATGAGTGTTTAAAAAAACCCTCAAGATTTTGTCATGTAGCTTCAGTTTAAATGTAGTTCCCAGCTAATTAGTCTGGTAAAGTATGTATATTTGCAAACAAAGAATAGCTATCATACTATCCCAGTGGAGATCAGCAGAGGAATTTGGGGAATGGAAAGGTTTATAATTGCAGTTCCTGTGCTATAGTTAGCTGGAACAGACAGACGCTGCCCTTAAGGAGACCTCTCTTGGTGCCAAGAGTGTTACACACAGGACAAAAGGCAGTAGATCCAATTGCAGGATGAAAGGGCAGATTCTGATGTCCTACCTCATTTTATTCAGTCCTTTCTCAGATAAAGTTATTGTGTGGCATTTCCTAAAGAAAGACTAGAAAATTCCCAGGATTCTTAAGCAGATGGAGACCTGGATACTTAATTTCTTTTCTGAGAGGGCTGTAATTCTTCTTTCCCTTTTTTTTTTTTTTTTAAATCTGTGTCTGACTTACTAACTACCAGTATCAGTTAGGTAATTCTGCCTGACTGCACAAGAATTCTTGTGTGTGCACGTAGGTGCTTTTGGCATCCTCAAGAACTATGCATTTTTAACACTTGCCATTCCTCTGACTTGGAAAGTAAAAATAACCTTGTTTCTCTTTAAAAGCAAATAAACATCACTACCATCACCCACTCAATCCCACTGATAGACTGATAGCTACCATTCTGGCTTAGTTTGCATTGAGCTTTTACTTCATAACAGATTTTACCAAGCATAGGATGGTTTGCAAGTCCCAGACAATGAATGGTTGAATCAGATGGACTGATTTCAGATAGGTGTAAAGGGCCCATCAGACTGAAGCATTAGCAACATCAGAATTATTTTAGGAATTATTTCCAAAACTTGAAATTCCTGAGGCTTTTTTTTTTTTTTTCCCTGTGTGTGTGTGTGTTTTCTGGCTCTGCCTTGAGAACCAGTGTGCTGCTATTGGCCGCAGGCTGGTTGTCCAGAGGTGTCAGCTTACAGCTTACTTTGCTCTGAACTCACCAGATGCTTTGACGCTGGTGCAAAATTGAAGATGTATCTGTTCAGGGAGGCAACGAATGAAGTATTCAGTCTTGATGACAGAGGTAGAAACAGAGAGAAATACTTATTGAATAGAGCCAGCAATAAGCCTTCAATGTAACTTAAAGACTGCTGCCCCCATCACAGTCAATCTAACTTGGCTTTTGCTCTTGCAGTCTGAGTGTGCCTGAGCAAGACACTTGTCTCAACCTTGTGCTTCTTGATCATCTATTTTATTGGAATGCAAAAAAGCATGTTGGATTTACTTCATACTGTCATCTCTATTGCAGCTGGAAGAGGGATTCTCACTTGCTTCCCAGTGCAGCTGAAGCATCCCCAGTGGTACTGATGGCATATGAGGAGTTCACCATGAGCTCAGTGCCCTTGGGTGAGGCTCTGGATCCTGAATTTGCATTGCTGCAGCACTCACTCGAGCCTGTGTGCACTCCTCCAGCTCCCAGGCACTGTCTGCCTCCCCTCCTCTCCCTCCCTCCTTGCCAGGCTTTGGCTATGACCACAATAGGAAGTGACACTCTCCCGATGGCTACATCAAACCTCTTTAAGCACTGGAAGCTGAACGTTAGCCAAGAGGGCTCCCCTGGCTGACAGCCTTCATGCCCTTCTTTCACTAAGCCTTAAATAATGAAATCTTCTGGCAAAACAAAAAGGTTTAAGGATGTAAAGCATTCCTTATTTCCTGCTTCCTTAGAAAGCATTCGGTTGAAGTTGATTTAATGATACAAATGTAAGGTTCTAGTTATCATTCGATACCTCTATAGACTTTATACATCAAGGGAGACCCAAAGGAAGGAAGCAATTGGAGCAGATGTGTGTGCCTGCAGCGTCCCATTTGCCAGTGCTGGTCAGCAAGCACTGCTGGATGGTGATGCTTCATACACCACCTCCTGTAAATCAAACTGGCAGGAGGGGCCACAGATAAGGGCTCTTTTGTGATATCTATGTAGTTGCAATTTCTGGTGACTTCTGCATGTGTGCAGTGAGCAAGAAGATGGTTGGGTTTCTGAAGCTGTGAAATGCTTAGCACTGAGAGAGGGGAACATGGGCTGACAAAGAAATGCAGTGATTTGAAAAGATGCCAAAAATGAACAAGACAACTCTTAACCCAAAAGCAGCATCATGTCTGAGCCCTGTTTGTGCTTGGTGTGCCAGAGGGGGAGAGGAAGAGAGGAGATGAGGCTCAGGCACAGTGATCAGCCTGCCACGAAGAGCTGTACTGGGAGATCACAGACTTGCCAGGAACTTCACTTCCTCTGACGTCAGCCCCTACTGTATAGCACAAGACAGGGATGGTTTTGCTTCACTGCTCATCAAAGCCCAGCTTCTGTCCCGAGCAGACCAATGGGTCAGCTGGGGCACCATCCTGCCAGCAGGACCTGCAGCTCCAGATGCTTTGAAGGAGAATGCCGCTTCCTTAAAGGGACATTTTTCCTACCTCCAGCCTGTGGATGACTTGGAAGTCCTGAAGCCCGAGAGCTGATGAACCTTGTCATTTTAACTCGGCAGAGCTGCAGATAGTGCTCTGAATCACCTCAAAGCCGGATCTTTGTTTAAAGCTTCCCTGCACGCTTTACCTCCCTAATGGCTGATGGCTCTCACAGGTCACAGAAATCATCTGCTGCAGCAGTCGATACCCAGTTTGTGTCTCTAGTGCCTCCGGTGCATCTCGTGCAGCCTGGCAGTGGCTCCCCTCACTCACATCTGCTGTTTGTAAGGCAGGCAGAGAGCTGATCATAGAGGGAGAGCGATGCCAGGCAGAGGAGTCACGCTTGCCTCCACTTCTCTTACAGCCAAAAAGGATGAGAAACATGCTTCTTCCCCTCGGGCAGCCCGAGAAAAAAGAAACCACAGAGGAGCACAGAACAGTCCCAATACAACATCTGTGAATACTGCGCACCGCCTCTGGTGGGCCGGCATACAAGCACATGAAGACAACCCTGTGAGGCAACTTTGCATCAGTTGTTCTGTGGTTTGCTTTCACATGAGAGGAATTAAATGCAAGCTGACACAAGATTAGAGCCAACAAAATTATGTTTTCAAAGGCAGAAAAAAAAACCCTCAAAGAAACAGAACATCTCATAGATGTGTCCCTTCTCACATAGCTCCCATCTCCTTTAATTGCTGGTTCACAAGTACCATAATTAGTTCTCAAACCACAGGAGTGCTTCTGTTCTTCGGCCTGAATCTGTAGCCAAGGGAAGGGGATTCAGCTCTTCACCTGTCCTTTCAGTGTCCAGTCACCTAATGCATAAGTGCTTCTGTCCTACAGGAATTTAGTTTTGAATGCACCTGTAGCATTGTGTCTGTGTTAGAGCAGTTTCTTGTTGCAGTTAAATGAGTACAGCTCTCAAATTCTTTATTAAATGTAACTTCACCTGCTGCTAGAGGGGTTAAATTGTAATATGCTTTAGTACAAGCAATGGTGGAGAGAAGAAGGGGAGCCTGACTGGGCTCCTGCTTTTGTTTGGGATCTGCTCTCCAGAGCACATTCACACTGCACCCAAACAATGCCAGGCACCTCTGGAAGTTCTCCAAAGGCAGCCTGTGTCAAAACTGCAATTCAACAAAAGCCTGGGTACACAGCATGCATGTCTCCTTGGTGAATAAATTCACACTGTTTCAGCTTTTCCCAAGACTAAACAAAAGTTTAATAATTGCTTCTCCAAAGCTAAGAAAGAGGTGGGCCTGAGAGGGGGGTGGGTTGAGGCAGTATTAAATAGTTACTCTTGGAAAGTTGAAATGGGGTTTGGACAGGCAAACAAAGAGACACGGTGATGCCAAGTGTCTGAAGGAAAACCTTTGGTCTTTAACATCGGTGCTCAGTGGCTGCCACGCTCCTGGGCTGCCTAACACAGGCTTTACATTTCAGCTGGGAGGCTTTTAAAGCAGCAAAGCATTTGCAGATGGGTATATCCAAACCAGTGAGGTCCTGAGCTGCAGTGAACTGAGCCCTCGTGTGAGCCTGTGGTGCGCGGGTGGGTCTGCAGCACCCGCGGTGCAGTCGTGCACATGGCGCTGGCTGCAGAGCACAGGAGCATGTGCTGATGCAGCCACTTCTCTTTTCTATCTAACGCTTCTGTTAGTCTGCTAGTCTCTTTCCTGGGACAATGAGCTTCCTCTACTGCTTCAGAGGAGCTGACCTGCTCACCTGTAAGACAAATGCTGCAAGCCACAAACTGGGGGGCATTTCAGTGAGGTTGTTGAGGTTTGTCCTCTCTTTTGGATCAGACCATGCATTTCTGAAGGAATCAAGATGTTATGTTCAGAGCTGCTACCCTCATTCTTTGTGGTTGTAGTCCAAAAACTGGTTTGAGGGCTAGTTTTCTTTCTCTGTTTTCTCTTTAAGATGCTGCCTACCTGTGAATAGCTCTCTTCCATTGACTCACTGAGAAAGAGACCTGGTTTCAGGGAGGGAGTTCAGGTAGATGAGGTGATGTGTTTTGGCTCCAAAGACAGGAATTCAGGGTCTTAGCAGCTGGTTGAGTGCCTAAACCAGGCTGAAACACCCGCTGAAGCTGGAGGGAACAGGATTGGGATCCTGCCTGGGAACACACTTATGTCCATCTCCTGCTGTTCCCAGAGTAGCCAAGTATTTAATCCTCTGTGGGCTGGGACTTGCAAAGGTTATATTTGACCTCCTCTGAATGGGAAATGCTCCTGACAGGGTACAACGGAAACAAAATTAAGTTCAAAGAAACATAGGAATGTGGGATTAGACTGCGTGGATTTATAAGGAAGTATCCCACGCTGCTATTTGATCATTACCATGTTGCAATGTGTGGTGAAAAACACCTGGCTATGGTCACCTTTTTCCTTGTGCAGCACTGGGGCACCCCCCCAGCAGTGTGTTGGGAGGTGCTACAACACATAGGAAAAGAGATCTCAGACTTCTCAGCCCAGACCCATCAGGGTTTAAATGCAAATATTGATGCTTTAAAACTTGAAATTCCCTTATATTTTGGAAAAGTCCACACCTGAATATGGTGCCCCTTATGGTGCTGCAGTAGTCTGAGGTTAAACAAACAAACAAAAAACCAAGCCAGCTTTAAAAGAGCAGCAGCACTGAGAAGACCTTGTGTGCAGTGGGTGGCTTTGTATTTTCTGTACAGCCAAATGTCACAGCTGCAGGTAAAAACACTTATCTCTGTACCATACATGAAGAGACCATGAGAAGTCATGGCATCTCCTTGCTGCTCTCTGTTCAGCAGCACTGGGGAGGGTAAACACCCTCGGTGTGCAGATGCCCCAACTCAGGCCATTGAGAGAGAGCCTCCCCTCAGAATATTATCTCCCACCACAAAATCACATTGTTAACGAATACCAGCTGAGATGTTTCCATAGGGAAGTAAATAAATAAGGGCCTTCCTCCCTTCCCCAGCTTGTTGCAGGGAAACCACCCACGATGTGTTTGAGGGGAAAGAAAAGAAACAAGCTCCCTGATGTGCAAATCCAAAGAAACCGAAAAGGACCGATTCCTCCCTGTTGAGGTGTATTGCAAGTAAGGGCTTTGTCTCCCAGCTTTAGAAAAGGCAGTGTCTTTAGAGCAGGTCCCCTTCCTTGTGCCAGAGGGATTTCAGCAAAGAACAAGGGGGTGAAAGCACAGCAGCCTAGCTGGGGCTTAGGGAGGAGCAGCCCTTACTCCTTTGTGGCAGAGGGTGAGGCAGGGGATGCTGATGTGGTTCAGGCAGGGCTGGGGAGCTGCCAGAGCTGCCTGCTCACACACCCAGGGAGTGCCATGGCCAGGAGGGCAAGGGTGAACACCCAGGGCTGCCGCAGCTCTGTCTGCTGTGTGCAGTCTTGCCCTGGTGCTAATGTGAATTTACAGTCTGAACTGGCTCCAAAGCCCTGTTTAATATTAGCAGCCAGGTCCTGTGGGGCACCACTGTGTGTGGCCCTGGAGAGACATGCCAGCAGATGGTTCCTATCGGTGCAGCAAAGAGGCAAAACATCCCAGAGGAGGCACAAAAAACCTGTGCATTTCTAACCTTGTGTATTTCTAAGTAGGGAAACTGAGGCATGAAGCAACAGCCACAGCGAAAATAAAATAAATATGAAATAAATTCTCTGCCTCCACTGGCAAGGAGATAGGGGCTGCAGCCATATGCAGGGGCAGGCTGTGGGGAAGCAGCAGAATTATCCTGTACCTGGCTCTTAGAATCACAGAATAGTTAAGGTTGGGGAAAACCTCCAAGATCATCTGGTCCAGCTGTTAACCCAGCACTGCCACATTCACCAGTAAAGAGTGTCCCCAGGTGCCATAACCATACATTTTTTTGAGCACTTCTGGGTATGGTGAGTCAAATACTTCCCTGGACAGCCTGTTTCAATGCCTGATCACCTTTACAGTGAAGAAACTTTCCCTAATATCCAATCTAAACCCACCCTGGAGCAATTTGAGGCCACTTGTTCTTGTGCTGTCTCTTGTTACCTGGGAGAAGAGGCCAGCCCCCACCTGAGTACAACCTCCTTTCAGATCATTGAAGAGAGTGATAAAGTCTCCCCTGAACCTCCTTTTCCTCAGGCTGAACACCCCCAGCTCCCTCAGCTGCTCCGCACAAGACTTGTGCTCCAGACCCTTCCCCAGCTCCACTGCCCTTCTCTGAACACGTTGCAGCACCTCAATATCTTTCCTGTAGTGAGAGGCCCAGAACTGGACACAGGACCTGAAGTGTGTCCGCATCAGTGGGAAGTACAGGGGGCCAATCACTGCTGTTACTGTTTGTTTCTTAATCTCATTGTTCTTTCCAGTAAATTGTTCTTAACTCAGCTTGTGATCTCTGTCTGGTGTTGCCCACAAGAGGGTAGTAGGGAGGAGCAGCTCATGGTTTTCTTTTCAATGGGAGTATTAAATTGGGTGCGCCATTCCTAAAGCACGACACAGGGGTTTTATTCTACTCCCCATGTCAGTTCTCCAGCTCAGGGGGATCGGTACTCCGGGGTTCCAAGCTCCCTGTGGGTGGCTGGGGCCACTCTTGATGCTCACTGCTGGGTCTGGCCAGCTTAGCTGCATCAGCCTGGGCATGCAGCCTTTGGGAAGTGTTAGTGTTTAATCCTCACACCTTGGTCCTAGACATGGCCTCGGTGGTTTCTCTGAGTGCACTGTTGTAGCACTGTTGTAGCATCGTGGCAGGATGGTGAAATGCTGCTTGAAGTGTCTCCTTCAGAAGCCGCTCAGAGCAGGCCACAGGAACAGCCATTTCAGGTCCATGCACACACACGTGCCTCAGTGGACAGGAAGGGTCTTTGTATGATTCCGTTCCAGTAGAGGTTTATTCCTGGCCCCGAAGGGACATCAGGGACAAAGACTCAGACCATGTGCTGCTCAGGGGTTAAGTAGGGGGTCAGTGGCCAATGATCTGAGGGCACAGGGGCAGTACAAAGGGCAAGGCAGACTATAGGGGGGTATGAGGGATGAACAGTTGGGGAGAGCAGGGTTAAGTGACCAATGGGGGAAGCAATCCAAGATAGATTGGCAGTAGTTTTGCGAGGCACCATGAAGGAAGTATTCTCTTTCAGCCTAGGCAGGGAACCTCCATGGTAAATCTTCCCAGGGCAAAGCCTGGAAGTTTCCTTGAGGGGGTTTTGAGGGTTCCCACAACTCCCCTGTTTTTTCTTACTATGAAAGTAGGGTTCCCACATACTGTGACCTCTTTGCTGGTGACACTGGAAATGCTGGGTCCCCACTGCATTGCAGGCATGGGGCAAGGGCGATGAGGAGCACCTGATGCTGGAGTTCTGAGAGCCTACCCTGTGTAAGCCACAGAGGACGTTGTTCCCCACATTGCTCCCCACCATCACATTGTTGCTTCCTCGTCAGTTTTGCTGGTAAGACCCTGAGAAAGGGGCAAGGCAGAAAGTGTAGCTGAGGACTTACCCTCTCCAATAAAAAACCCACAGTCCTACGGACCCCACCAGGCCTGAAGAAGCAACTGACATATGAGGTCTGCTGATGAACTCTGACGGATTTTTATTGGGAGGCAGGAAAAGTAGCAAAGCCCCTCCCAGAAAGAAGAATCAGCTGCCTGCTTGACTGAAAGCAGGGAAGCAAAGTGATGGATGCTGCTGTTCCTCCTGAGGGAGGTACAGCCACGAAGAGGTGTTAAAAGCACTGGGAGAGCAGGGAGGTGAAAGTGGCAGGGTCAGGAGAGGTGGCTCTACTGACACTCTCAGGGTGCTGCTCTGATGGACACCAGCTCCCTCTGCTACAGTGGGGCTTCTTCCATTTCTGAAGTTGCAGTTATTAGTCACCAGTCTTGATGGCATCTCATCTCTTATACCGATTTCCTGCCCTAGCTGCTGATCCCGGCTATAATCACTTTGTTTTTTCCCAGGGCCAGGCAAGAAGTGGACTGGAAATGAGTTGAGAGCTGAGGTGAAATGAGGAAGAAGTATGATACCCCAAGGAAAACCATTTCTCAGTTAATGAAGTGTGAACCCAAATAGGAGGGAAGGGACGAAGAGCAGCAAGCCACCACATTCATTAAACCTCTGCATACTCTGAAACGTAAAGAGAGTCACAACCATCCTGGTCAGGAGCCACAATGTGGGGCAAAGGGGCAAGCCTGGTGCAGTGAGATAGTCAGCGGCATCTGGGTCACATGTCTGCCCTTTCTTGTGCTCCTGCGCTCCTGTTAATTTCTTTTCCACTTTAAGAAGAGGTGAGATGGGAGAAAAGATGTTATAGAGGCTTTTTTCAGGTGGGAATTGCAATGACACTCTATTTAGTCATTAAGTAGTGTTACTGGGCTGAGGGATGAAATTCCAAAGCCACAAATCCCACTGGCAGGCAGCTGAGTGTGTGGGAAGAGGTAAGCTGGCAAGCAACTTCTGCCCAGGGTCTGTTGGGTTCAGGGTGTCTTTTGTGGCTGTTCTATCAGGGGTCTGACAGCCACACTTATCACATGCCAGGGCCTAAAAGAAAAATGTGTCACTCGTTTTATGGTCAGGAGTAGCCTCTTGATCCAGCACTGCACTCAGATATTGTGCATATGCACAAAACATATGCATACAAATGTTGTGCCCCTCTCCTAACAACAGTAACTGGTCTCTTGGTCTTCTTGGAGATAAAGTAAATCATGAGATTAATTTCCTCTCCTTTTTTTTGGATACCCTTGTCAGCACTAAAGTATACTAAATACATTGTAAGCATAAGCCCTCATGATACCCGAGAAAATACATTCATTTAGGGAGACACCATGCCAGCAGGTTTTCAGCATGTGTCTTTATTGCTGGCTGGTTCTTTGTAGGCATAGAGATAGGTCATGGCTACTGGCAAATCATTTGAGCTCCATGGAAAATCTTTTTTCATATAAACAGCATTTTCAGACAGGCAGGATGAACTTACCATCCTTCTTGAAATGTGGAGGGCTCTGGGTGTTGAGCCTGGGGCGTTGCTGGAGCAGCAGCAGGATCCCAGAGCACCCCGTTCAACCTGGGACTCCCCACTCTGAGCTCCTGTCCAGGCCAGGGCACCCTGGAGCCAGCCTGGAAACCTGCTGACCCCTTCAGTGTAAAGACACATCCTGGGGTTTTCCTGGCCTGTGTTATTGTGAAACCCTGTCAACCACCACCACCACCAGTGTCAGAGGGAACAGCCTGGGGGAGGGCAGGGTCTAGGGAGCAGGGTGTATCCAGCACCCTTGGAAGCTCTGTTCTGTCAAGCTCCAACCCGTAAAAACCAAAGCTCCTCAAACTAACAAGCCTTGGCAATGCAGTGGCTCTACTCAGAGCTGGAGTAGAGCAATCTCCCTGATGGGGTTTCATGTGCAAACCCCAAGGTTTCATCCACTGAGGTACTCCTTGCTCCACCTCCTGCCCAGCCTTTGTACTGCTCCGATGGCTTTCACAGCCTTTCTGGGACGTGGGGTTGTGCCTGTGGACTTCTGACAGCCCCGAGGTGGGAGAGCCGTGCTGCTCACAGCTTAAAGAGGTGATGTCATTCTGAAAGACCAGGGTGAGCAACAGGGAATTATGAGGAGCTCAAAGGCAAAACCCACGTCTCTGCTGGGTGGGAGTGAAGTAGGGCTGAAAGGAGGGTCCTGCCAAGATAAACCCTGCTTCCTGAAGGCCCAAGAGCTTTGTGGTACATCCTGTCACATGGACAGCTGTCAGCTTTCAAGAGCGCAGGAGAGGTCACTGGCAACCCTAAAGAACACAGAGTAAACCCTTCCCATGCCTCTCTGTTCTGGATCTTGTGGGAATATCACCAGAAGGAGATATGATACGTCAGCCAACTGACAGCTCCCATCAAAAAAAAAAAAAAAAAGACAAAAAATAGATTTTCCAGTAAAAAGTGTATTTCTGTGGCTTCTTCCCCATCTGCAGAGCAGACAAGACAAATATGACCTAGTTTTCACAGGTGCTGGGAACCCATGAATCCCACTAGCTTTAGCAGGTGGTGCCGATGCTTGGTTCCTCTGGAAGACAGAAACCAGGTCATAAATCTCCCTGCCTCTACCAGTGTCATCTTCAAACTTTTTAATTAAAAAACTCTGCCTTCTATTGTTTCTGGGATCTGGAAATTAATTGTCGTTAATACGGTTTAAGGTTCTGTTGCTCAGATCCTTTTGTCCTTCAGGTGAGTGGTATGATCAGAAATCTGGAACAGACTGTATCCCTGCTGCCTTAAGGGAAAAAATTAATCTGTTTTTGAAATTCATTTTGCGAGAGTTGTGAGCCTCGTTGAGCTCTGCGCTGCTGCAGCTCCCCTTTGGTGGCAAGTGGTATTTCAGGTGAGATGGCTGTGTGACTGTATCAGATCCACATCACTACTGCTGCTGAAACAGGTCCTGTGAATAAGTGTGGAGAGGGGAGAGGGCAAGTGAAATGAGATTTGAATGAAGTGATATTTTCACTTTGTGAACTTAGATGGAAATTTTTCCAACATTTCACATCCATAGTCATATCTTCCTTTTTCTCTCTTTTTCCTCTTTTTCTTTCCCTGTATGTGTGTGTGTAATCTACAGCACTTTCTGCATTGCTTTGCTCCTTCATCTTTGCCTGTCAACACCTCCCAGACAGAGGACTTTCCCCCGACTTCTTTCTCCCCACAGCTAAGTAACCACGAGTAACCACGGCCATGGCTTGTGCACTGCTCCCTGAGCCGTGTGTGGTCTGTTTGGTATGTAGCCCTTATAGCCTCCTGCATTTGCTCGAAAGCAGCTGAGCAAAGAGCAAAGAGCACAACAGCACACACTGGGCTGCCGGGGCTGTACCTCCATTTCTTGCCTGCTCTTCCGTGCACCATGGGAGGATTTCTTATTTGCATGTTCTCTACTTCCAGGCATCCCACTTGTGCACAGACACACATGCTCAGATGAAAGACAGTTGTGTTTAATGCCTTTTCTGCATCTTGATCTGAAAATCAGAAAACAAAAATCTCAAGAGTAAATGCTCCCTCGGTGTATATTGCAACTTGTCCAGATAAAGCTTTTCTTCACCAGCTTTTCCCTGTCACTTTGTTCTGCCATCTTACATCACTGCTGCACTGCTCTGTGCCTTTGCAAAAGGGCACCACATTAAGGATGGAGCTATTATTCATTAATAACTAATATTTTTTGACATTGGTAACATCTGCAACATGGCAGTTGACTTTGATACAGAGAAGAAAGAAGAGAATTTCCCTATAACCTTTGTAGCCTGCTTCCCTCTCTGGAAAACAGAAAAAAATTGTCAAGGTTTCTTCTTCACAGTCAAGGTTTGAACACACAAATGTTAAATGGCCCAGATTAACAGAGGATGCATTATCATTTTCAGCACCTTCCACATATCACACTAAAACATATGGACTCGTGTAGCAATCTGATATGCACAATCACACACTTCTTCTACTCCCTCTGTTAAAGTGCAGCCTTACCTGTGCTCACGTGGTGAGAGTTGCTCAGACCATGGATGTCTCTGTCCACCAGGCATGTGCTGTCACAGGGAGCAAGGGCAAAAGTGGAACTGATGCTACACAGCTCCGTTAGTTTTTGTCTGACATCAAGGCTGCTGAAGAAAAATGCCTAGATTTGAGCAACAGCTTGAGGTGTCATCTATTCATGTAAATTTTCTAAAACACTTACAGGAAAGCAATTATCTTACTCCATGGTTTATAGGTAAGAGTACATAACTCTCAAGAGAGAACACTGGCAATTTTGAAAGCTACACATTAGTAAGTTTACACGGGAAGTGTATGAGGAAGGATTACAAAATATGTTTATCTGTAGTTGCAGCAAGCTGGCCTTGGTGGTCCATCAAGTCCCTTCCTTACACTCCTAGTAATCTTCAAGAAACTTACCTTGTAGCCAGTAAATGTCCCAGCAGCTTGTGAATGATGGAGAAGCAGAATGTTATAGCTGCCCATCTCTGTAGCTAGTGGGAGGGTGGGTGGCTCTTCTGGGGCCTTGGCTGTAAGGTTCTGGGTTGCGTTTTCTTGTTAGACTTTACTGCAAATGAAATAACCATACACACACAAATCATAAAAAATACTTCTAAAGCAGATTACTTTTTTTCCCCTTCAGAACTAAAGTGGCTGAAAATGTGCAAAATGCAATCCTTGGTTAGGGATACAGCTCAAATCAAATCAACCAAGTTGTGAATTGGCAGCAGTACGAAATGAAGTCAACAGCTGATCAAATCATCAAATAAGCACATGCAAGGTTTGTGTAATGAAGCTACACAGCATATGGTGAATTTTATGAAACAATAAGCGCTGCTCCCCCTTACTTCAGTTACATTTGTCACTTGCCCACACATATTTTCTTTCTCTTTGCCTTCCTTAAAATTTTTGGGTTTTTTTTCCTTGGAAGTAGCTGAAGAAGGTAACTTTGTTCATTTTAAGTCAGCAAGCATCACCTGTTGATGATGGATATATTTGGTGTGAAACAAGCTGAGGAAATACTAAGAGTTTGAAAACTAAGAGTGGTTGCAGTTACTTCTTGTTATTACATGCAATATGATAGTTTTATTAGATAAGCCTATTTCACAAGATGGAGGATCAGAATTGTTTGGAGAAGCAGGAGAAGAAACTAAGGGAAACTCTCTGTCTCCTCTTCTTGAGAGCTTGGAGAAGGTCCTGACCGCAACCAGCTGACACAACTTCTGCGTTGGCCTAGCTGCAGGCCCTGAACTGCTCTGGCACACCCAGGGCTGTGTGGGCTGTCCTAAATAGTGAAGGAGAGACAGCGCAAGTCAAACTGATACCCACAAAAAAGCCAGAAAAAGAGGGCTAAAGCCCTGAAAACCTAATTGGCATACGTGCTGTAGTTTGACTTGAGGTGTTTGGTGGGGGGATATAACGAGACATCTCATAGTTATTAAGCTAAAGAAAGTAGATATATTTCTAGAAGCAAAGATGAGCTGGGTGAATACAACATTCATACAATATATCCTCAGTTAAACTCAAATTCTTATTGGCCTAACAGCAGCGTGCTATAATAATACCTACTTCCCTGTGGAAAATTATGTTAGCTGTCTATACGTAATGTTTCTTTTCTCATTCAGATGATCAGAACTGCCCTCTGTGTGTCAGAGAGCTCGAGTTCAAGGATTTAAGATTTCTCAGGAAATTCAGAAATATGGCATTTTAGATGCTATATATCCACTGTTGTACTGCTTGTGTACTTTGTAGGCTCTTGCTGTCACAATGAAGAACAGTCTTGCAGAGGCCCCTCAGCAGTCCTAGTGCCACAGAGGTTTCTTACTCCTTCCAATTTGCATGTCCTATTTGCTCAATGTGACATATTTATTACTAGCTTCAGTCTTGCATGGTCGACCTACCTTACAGACTGTGCAGTGCAAAGCAGGAGAGAAAAGTTAATGAAGGCAAGTCAGATGGCACAAGATATTCCTCCAGGCTTTTTCTGGGCTGAGGGAGAGACATTGAGTGCAATTTCCTTTCCCGTGCAGATAGGCTAAGACCTCACCTGCCAGTATTGCTCGCTGAAGACATGGGCTGACAGCACTTTACCAAAAGAGGCTGCTGTTATTTACACTAGGAGAGGATTACTTACATACTGAGACTTTGTTGGCTACAAGCGCTTCATTCAGTGGCAGGATAAGGGAATGAAATTCAGATGAGAAGACAACTCATGGAAACTTTATGGGAAAGTAGCATTGCTACACTGAGTTAAACCAGGATTGGCATCAATCCTGGTTCTTGCTGTTACTTCACAACGCTGTCAGTGAGCTCAGGGCTCTGGATTGCTTGTGGTGACCATATGTTAACATGCAGAGAGCATTTCACCACTGTGTTTGCTGTTAATTAGCTGTAGTGAAGCTTCAGTGATGCAGAGAAGCCAGGATTAAGCGGCAGCAGTCTTCAGCCTGTAGGCACATCCCAAGGCAATTGCCACCTACTTCGAGGCTGCTCCCTCCCAGGCTGCTAATGCTGCTTACTAAGGTGACCCTGGCACTGTCCAAGGAGTTCAAGATAACTAACACAGAGCTGCAGTTTGCTTCCTAGTTGCACAAATTAGAATCTTCCTTTCAAGAAAATTCTTTTTTCTGTTGTATGATTCAAAGGATTTGATTCCTTTCCAACAGTTGCAAGATTCCTCAGCATGTATATGGACAGTCATTTGGTACACCAGGGAGGTGGAGCTTCGGGGCAGAAAGGGAAGCATCTTCCCAAGAAAGTCTGCAGCGGCAATATAATGGAGAAAATGTTCCTGTTTCATACCTCACTTGGGAAACAATTGCTCTCATGGCAAATAGTCACTGTAGAACTCAAGTCTGACTGGGAGGAAGACCCACTGTAGTGCCTTCCCTGTGCAGGCACTGCTGCTGTGCCTATGGTGGGGAAGAAAAGAGCTGAAGCATCGGCCTGCCAGTGGTTTACTTGAGCAAAATCACCTTTCTGATTTTCCTGCAGCCTTCCTTTGTGACTCTGGCAGCTTGCTTGGCCCCTGAGTGGTACCCAGGTATCAACAGGTAAGGCCCTGATGTGATGTAAGCAGCACTGCCACCAGATGAATGCCCATAAGGCCAAGTAATTCTTTCACCAAAAAGAGGGTTTTTCTTTCTGTTCTGTAGAAAATCAATTAGAAGATAATCTCAGAAGAAAATTCAGTTTCCATGAAACACTTGGGACAAACCATTGCCATTTTGGAGTCTGCTAGGATCTGGTCAGGGTCTGGGTTCTTACACTGATGAAAAGTGGCTCAGGAAAAAGCAGAACATCTTTCATCTCTGTCAGTCCAGCACAAACTGTTCTTTGTTTCTCCCCCTCTGCTCTTTCCCTGCTGCACAGGTGTCCTGTTCTTGAGCTGCAAAGGAAAAACTAGTTTTGTTTTCTTCTTGCTTTAATTGTGCTTTCCGAGTGTTTGTGTATAGCCGAAGGGCAACATGCACCTGCTTGTACAAACTTCAAATAGACCCATTTGCTCTCATTGTTTAACAAGAGATTCAAGGGATGTCAAATGTGGGCATCTGTTTCTCAAAGGAAATGGTGGTGTCAGCTTGTCATAATTCACTCCTGCTCCTGCATCCTGTGTAGCGAAGCGGCAACCCACGCACAGCTGGAATCCTTGCCAACAAAAGAGCACCAGCAGGTAGGTGAAATCCACACAGTGCCTCATTTGGATCTCTGAGCTTGGACTCTTAACAGGATTCCGGTGCTGTGTGACCTTTTGCTAGGTTGCCAGACAGAGGTGAATTTTTCTTTTATATGAAAACAAACAAAAAAATCACCTGACTTCAATGGATTCACTGTCAAAATGCTTTCCATGTGTGCAGTACTCTGTTTGTTATTTGCTTTTGTCTTCTGTTCCCAAAGGGTTAATTAAGACATGTATCTTTCCTGGGCTATATTTTTACCGTTGAGAGACTGAAAACACAGATTTGTTTTTATCTATGACAATGTAGTCATATGTCCTGAATTGCTGCTGGCAGAGCTAGAAGCAGCTTAGGAGAGCAGCCAATATATCTCCCTCCTGATGCAAAGTTCCTCCTTGAAGGGCAGTCCTTGTGTTTTAATCAATGTGATATATAGGAACTTCGATTACTTCCCTTGCTACTGCCTGTTTCTCTGTTATTCACAAATCCTAGAGTTATCTGGAAACCCTGAAGATTTTCATTGTGTTTATAATTTGGGCAATCCAATGAAGTCTGATTCTAGTTTCAATTAATGCATATTAAGACTCATACATTCAGATTTGTTTCACTGTTTTGCTTTTAAATGCTGGAAAGGCTGTGTGTTCTGCCACAACATGTCTGCTGGTAAATGAAGGATTATATCCTTTGAGTTTTATCTCATGCCATGATGTTCAATATATCCTGATTCCATAGAAACCTATATGTTATCTTGCAGCTTATAGAGATGCTGGTGAGCATCTAAATATCCCTGCCTCAAGGCCCTGGTTAGCGCAAGGACTTGTGCAATCTGTTGTATTCACTTAGAGCCTTTCTCTTTAAAGAAACAAAGCTAATAACAGCAAAAACAAGAAGCAGGGATAAAAATGAGAAATCAAAAAAATCTCCAGAAGGGCTGGTGGGTCACAAAGAGGTAAAAGAGGATGAACCTATAGCCAGTAGTCCAGAAGACCAGAAAACTCAGTGGGTTTTGGCTTGAGTGCTATATGCAGGGCAAACTGTTTGGCTTCTGCTCCAGTGAGGAAAGAAGGATTTGTCTCAAGGCTAATTTGGCTGCCCTGACTTGCAACACAAGTACTGATTTGGTGGCAGCAAACCCAAACTATGAGGACCCTTCAGGTGACGCCAAATGGAAGGTCATGGAAGAAGCCAGAGCCATACCCACTTCCAGCCAGCTCCAGCTCTGGAGATCATCCAGTGGGATGCCATGAGTGTCAGGCTGTTACAGTCCTACTTGCCAACGGGCTCTTCCTTGCTGGGTCAAGAGACATTTTTTACATCAAGTGAAGGGAGTGTATCAGGACTACACATGGGAATGTTTCTTTAAAAAGAGCAAAGTCAGGCTGCCATCAAAGGGAGCCCAGTCCATGCTGAAATCTTAAAAAGACCCAGCAGAAAGACAATGTCGGTGTAAGGATTTCTGCAGCTCTATATCCAGCCTATACAGACCATAGGCCCTACTTTCTGGCTCAGTCAGCAACATGGAAGATAAGGGTGTTATATCTCCATTGAAAAGATTAATGTCAAGCACGGGGATTAGTTCTCTACAGCGCAAGAGATTAAGTTTGGATTTTGCAAGCTTTCCCATTATCAGCTTTCTCCCTAGCCAGTCCCTACAGGCCTGTACCACCCTCCCTGGACAACACTGAAGTTTGGGGTGTGTCTCTCATTCAGCTGTATTTCCTTTTGCTCCAACTCCACATTAAAGAAACCATTGCACTGAAACTGTCCTTCACTGTGCAGATTTACTGGGCCTCTCCCACAACCCTTCAAGGATAAAACCTATGTCCTGAATTAGAAAGGGGAAAGGAGCAAGTTTTCTCCTGCCAGGTGGAGGGCGAAGGCCACAAGCCCTGTTGTCAATCCAGCTGTGCCAGTCAGAGGTGGTACCTCCTCCCCTGGCTATAGCCATCACTATTCATCAGCTCACCTGGCAAACTGGTTTGTGTGAGCACTCCTGGTCCTGTTCCAGGCAAAACCAACCAGAGTAACTCACAGCAACCTCTTACATTTTTTAAATTAACCCAGGTCATTTTGCCTGAAATGGATTAAGGGGTGCTCTGACTGGGATGTCAGGGCAGAAATCAATTTTTCACCCTCTCTGAACGATCTGAAGGAGAGGCCTCTCCTGTATTCACACATCTGCACTATCAAGAGCCAGGAGCAAGTCACAGGTGTATGCCAGATGGAGAGCCAAGGGGATGTGACAGCAAAGGATGTGCTGACAGCCTCAAAATGTAAAGTGCCTATGGCCTGACTTCACCCAGGAGCGTATGCTCCAGCAGCTGCGGCTGTTTTGGATAAGCCTGGGTTCAGGAGGTTCCTCGATTCTTCTGCTGTTAAGATGATTTCCAGCAGTGTTTTTTGCCTCACTGGTTAAATAGCCCCCACTTAAGGCAAGGCTGGGTGCAAACCTGCCCCTTGCTGGCCAGGGTGCAAAGCCCATGATGCTGTTATCTCCTATCATTTCAGAATCGTTCTTAGCTTGGCTCTGTTCTTTGTTCTGATTTCAGCATCGTTCTTAGTTTGGCTCTGTTCTTTGTTCTGGGTCTGTGTTCCACTGGCTGAGGAAAGTGCATAGAAGAATACTTCTTCCTGTTTTTGTTAAATGCTTTAACTTCTTGAGGCAGAGACCCTGAATAGGAGGAGCTCTACCTGTTGGCAAAGCTGTACTTGAAGGAAAATCAGGTCTTTGTTCATGAATCTTGGAGTTGCTTTGATTGTGTAGCAAGGCTTCATATCATAATAGGATCAAATATGCTTTACAGACAGTAAAACCAGACTCACAGAAGAGAAACAGATGTCTAACTTTTCACAGGAATGCATGCCAAGGCAGAGAACATGAATCTCAGTGTAGAAAAGGTCAGACTCCCAAAATAATAAACCAATTTAATTATCTTTTCATTAATTATGCATTTCTGTGCAAACTTGGGAACAATTTTACTCTCCCTTAAATTAACATCTTGGCAAAGGGAAAGTATTCATGGTGTAAGGTGTGTGGCCAGCTCTGATTTGGTGCCTCTCTGTTTCATCTGCCTGAGAAACAGCAAGGGGAGAGCACAGCAGCTGTTCTGGCTGCCATCAGGAGGCACCACCATTCCGGGACCCTCCTGCCCACACTTGCCCTCTTAGGCAAAATCCTCTGATTTATCCTCTGAAAATTGAAGAAAGAGGAAGGAGGAGACTTTGTATCTTTATTTATCACACTGGCTTTAAAACACAGTGTTTTTTAAATCTTTGAATTTATTACATTGTTATTTCCCACAGCAACTCTACATCAAAGCCCAGCATTTAGGCTGATGCCAGGCAGCCAGAGACATTAGCATGACTGACCTGCGTCTCCTTTCAAATTACATCACTCTCTTTGCGTACTTAGTCTGCCGGACCCCACGGATTTGTAACATGACCTGGAGCTGCACTGACACCATACAGTTTATGCTCTGTCCCCATTGAGCTGATGATGTAGCAATAAAATATGACAGCTAAGAAAAATGCGTCCCAAATTGAATAATCAAGGAAGTGTCAAAGGAAAGGTTCTGTTTTATTATGACCTATAAAATAGTGGGAAAAGGCCCCATGCATTTTTCTCAGTTTTTAATAGATTGCTTAATGGTTGTGCTGAGGTAAATATATGTGTGTATAATGATAGATTAAAAGTTATTGTGTCCATACAAATGGTCCCTCACAATATAAAAAAAGAGTAATAGATTATGTATGAAAACACAAATACTTCTATATCTTTCTTGTCAGTTTTTATTTTGCACCTTGTGGAAGCTCCATTTCATCTCTAGCAATAACTAATTTCCCCTGGGTTCTTAGCCTTGTCCCTCCTGCCTCTAATACCAGATTGGCAATCCAGTCACAAATAGTTAAAAGCAGTATCGTGGGGTGAATATAATCATGGCCAGTAACTGGGCAACTGCCCGCTTAATCTGATTACTGGCCTGTGACGCACTGTAGCCCGTTAACCTTGTTTTGACCAGCTTCCTGACACTTGTGGCACAAATGAAGTGTGACATGATTAAATGAGACTGATCAGTTTTGCTCACCATGACAATACCCGGCAGCTGCTGTGCTGAGGATTTACCAACCAGTGAAAGCTTTGAAGTCCCATGATTTAGCTGTTATGATTGCTCTCCTCTGGCTGGAGGGATGTCCTCTCTAAACACATGTAGTTCAGTGAGGACACGGAGACTTTTCCATGGCGGTTCCCTGTAGATCTCTGCAGGGCCCAGCTCATCTCCCAGAAGCACACATGCAGAGCAGGGGTGGGTTTGGTACGTACCCGATGCAACAGGCAGGTGATGAATTTAGCAGATGAGAGAAAAGTGGGACAGTGCAATGGGAGAGAGACAAAAAGCAAACACAGCTCTAGAAATACATTTGGTATTCGAACTATATTTTAACATGTTTTGGCAGTAGTTTTTGGCCAGATAGTTTAAAACTGAAAATATCAGTCATGTAATAATCCAAGTACTTTGTATTAGGTTGTTTTCTAATGGCTTGGGCTGCATTTAGGAGGTAGGTTTTCTACTCCAAAAGGATCATTTCCCTTACTTGAAGCCTTGCATATTTTAAGGGCAAAATGACTTTTACAGTCCTGATCCTCTGCATAATGTTTTGGACTGTCTCCCCTGGGCACTGGAGGGCAGTGCCTTTGCTTAAGAGCACACTGGGTTGCCTGCTGCTGGTGCTGTTGATGCAGTGTCCTGAGCAGCTACAGATGCTACATGTCCAGTAAGTTAATGTGCTGATGTGCCCTTCATATAGTAAAAAATAAAAATCTCAGCTAACCTTGCAAGTTCTCTTGTTTACCGGAAAGGGCTGATAGGGAAAAAGGAAGGAAATACAAAGAGAAGCATTAAGTTGAAGAGAAAATAATTACCATGGGTGAGATATGAAATCAAGGAAAGTATTTTTCTCCCTGCCATGACCATTTATTTTTGCTAATCCGTGTGCATGCAGGCACAAGTCATCACGGGATATGACTAAACACACATGGGAGAGCTCGATGCTGGCAGGCCAGGGTAAAGGCTATCTGGGAAAACAGTAACTCACTCTTCAACTTTGGTAATTTTGAGAAGGATTTCAGGGCCAAACACTCACGCATTCAGGATTACCTAGCAGAAAATTATATGACTGTCAGCAAACCGAATGGTTTTGAGTGAGGATGAGCAAGGCATGTAAGCTGAGTCAGAGACTACTGTTAACTTATCACTTGTCTGACCTTAACTGCTCTCTAATTACAGTGTCTAGGTCCTGGGTGCCTTAGATAAATGCCTATAATAATACAATGCCTGTTAGAGAAGGGCTGGCAGTGCTTTGTATGTAGACACATCAGGTGGAGAAGGAGACTAAGGGCATTAAGTCCTCTGAGACAAAGGGCAGGCAGGTCTGGTGCCTGCTGCCAGCTCCTCCTTGCTGCCCACTGCCTGGAGTGACGCTGCCATGGGGCCCAGCAGGACCTGGGGGGGCCACTCCAGCCCCTGCTTCCCCTCCTTGCACCCTTCCCCTCTCCCAGGGAATGCTGCCTCAGAAGATAAAGCCTCAGATGGCCCAGGCATGGACAGGGGCACTTCACTGCTCCCATGACACATTATTAGTGGGCTCTGGAAGTGCAGGGAGCAGGCAGCAGGCCACGAGGTGGTTTTGCTTGGCAGCAGCCGCCCCATATTATGGCACTCCTAATGCATAAGCGCAGTACCGCATGCAGCTGACGTGTGCCAGGCTGCTGTGCACTGCCAGCCACAGCATGGATGGGCTGGCCCGGGAGACCAAGATGGAGCCTCTAATCCGTGAAATCCAGTCCGATCTGAAGGTCCCCTGGTGGGGCATGAAGCCCTGGCAAGCTAACACCAGGCACCAGTGTAAGCTTCTCTTCCAGAAACACTGTAGGGGAAAAAGCCCTGACAGGTACTTAGCTCAGGCCAGAAAAACTATAGCCTGGGGGCTTCCCAGAGCCTGTGTCCTGTGGTCCCTTTTGCTCCCTAGGGAAGGACTGGTCTCTGCCATGCTGGTAGGCTTTGACCACCTGAGACCTCATGCTGAACACTGCCTGAGTGCAGCAGGAAGGCAGCTGCCTGCCTCCCCAAAAACAGGGAGTTGTCTCATCACCTAAGGCAAGAAGCCAGATGCTGTACCACACTTGCAAGAATGCTTTTATAGCAGCCTTGAACAGAGGTCACAGTCATAGGTGGTGTCTTCTTTGGCTGAGTACAGGGGCAGCACCTTGGGAAACTCATCCAAAGAGGTAAAGAGTGGCAGAGAAACAACTGCAGTGAAACGCTGTTGGCTCCCAAAAGGGAACATGGATGGAATAGGATATCCTCTTGCTCAGCTCATACAACTCACTGGAAATGGATGCCAGCACACCAGTACTCTGCCAAGGCAAAAACTTTCTGGGCTAGGTTTACAGTGTGAAATTATTTTTCCATTCCTGGTGTAAGTCCCCATTCTGTCTTCTGAATGCAGGTTGAATTCAAAGATTTATTGTCTATTTTTAACACCCTCCCCCTTTTTTTTTTTCCCGGTCCCTGGTCTTGCATTTCTCTGATGTTTCCCATAGTCCTCAGTGATTCCCTACAATGACACTCATGAAGATACACTGTTAAATAGGAATCACAGTGGCCATGAAGAATTCCCTGATATCACTGCCAAAAAGGAGCTGGAGGAGATAAGAGTTAAGGGCAAGAAGTTTGTTTCTATTCTGTATGCTGCAAGAAAGAAATTTTTAAATGTCATTTTGCAATCTTTTGAGAGTATCTCTTTCCTGAAAGGATTTCTTGGAAGCCCTTAAGTGCCTTTGGTAAGCCTTTGCTTTGCATTTAGGCCACACATCCCTGACATGGACGACCTGGGAACTCTATCTCCTGCTTCAGAACAATAAGGCAGATTCTAAACATTGGTTTAACTCTTTATCTTTTATTTGGGACAGGATTGATGCAAGATCTGTAATAACATGCCAGACAGAAGTTGTCTTGACCTGGAGATGTTAGATTGCCTGATGTTAATAGCTGTTTCTTAGCATTCCTGTTGCTTGGCTTCTTGTTTACTTACCGTTTGCTTTAAAGTATCTTAAAAGGCCTGATGTGGTATCAATTCCTTAACTCCTTCTTCCTCTGTACAGAACAGAAAAAAATTGTGCCCTCCTGCCTTAGTGATGAAGACAGGAAATTTGCCATGAGAGGCTTGTGCCATTGCTATGATCTGTCTCAGTCTTGAAGAAATACTTGTACCACTTGTGTTGCTCTTTTAGAGTCTCCAACTCTGCTTGCCATAGGATTCTTCTGATTAATTTTTCTTTACTTATCCATTTTCTATGCTTTACAATCTTTACTTACTGGATAGAACAAAAACATATACTTATGCATTTCCAAGCTGGAGCTTCCTTTTTTTTTCCATGGAGAAATTAGACTATGGACAGTTATCTTTTAAATGACATCTCTCAGCTTGTTTCAGTCCAGCTTAATCTCTCTTGCTACATCTCAGTGTGAGTCACAATCTAGCCATTAAGAAGGTCAAACTTGGAAATAATTGATTGACTAGAAACAAAGTTTTAAAAAGAGGGTTAATAAAGACAAATCCCACTTTCCTGCCATCCCAGCTAGTTCAGACACCAGCATTTCAAACCGTTCTGCTCAGGCCTGACTTCTGCCAATGTCTGCAAGCTCAGGGAAGCACTCCCCATATATATCACTACATTTTTACAAGCTAACCCAAAGGAATGCCTACACAGGGCTCTAGTCAACCTTAACGGGTTTCCAACACTACACTGAATAAATAAACACCCAGCTGCTGCCACATAAATTAATCACCCCACTGGCCATCTAAGTGCAGGAGAAGCCCATGCTAAGGATTTGTGCAACATCTCATGCAAAACTGTAAGTGTAACACAAAGAGTAATGCAGCTATTTCATGGGCATTAGCCCCAGCTTCTAAAAAAGGAACCTATTTGACTTTGGCTCATTTTGTTTTCAGATCGAGATTTGCACTGGTTTCATAGGAAATTTCAAGCCAGTGAAAACTTTATTTTGTTTTCAGTTTAAGTCTGATGCACACCTATGAGATACTTGGGTCAGCAGAGCTGATTCAGATTCACCTGGGTCCAGGCAAGGAGATTCTCAAATATCTGAGTATGTGCTGCTGAGTGGGGGAACCCAAAGTTTCTCCCCTGCAGTTTCTTCCCTTTCTGCTATACCCTCTCCTACACCTCCTGTTAGATTGGTACCTTTCTTCCAGACTTTTGTAATGAGGTTTGATGGTAAGCCTACATGATAGAAACAGCTTCCCTGAAAGTGATTCTGTGCCATTTCCCTATTTCCATGAAGTCTGTCCATTGTCTCTTGAAGTCAGCTGGACAGTCCTTTACTGGATATCTTGCCATCCCCCTGTGTAATGTGAGCTTCATGTTACCACGTGTGGATGCGTGACTTTGCTCAGTGCTCTGTTAATTCTGGCTGGAGTATGAGAAAAGATGGCTTCTCTCCTCATCCGTGAAGCTGGAAAGCACATTTCATAAACATAACTATCCTTCACTGTAACTCCAACCTGCTCTTTTTGTTGGACAGAGAAAGAGAGGAGAGGTTCTTTTGCTGGGTGAGTCCTGTTGGCCAATGCTGTGCCAGTGGGAATTGCTGGCTGGAGAGTTTCAGGTGAGACTGGAGTTGCTAGGGCTCAAATTCTCGTTCTGTTTTGTGGCAAAGTCATTCATTTTGTTCTTGGCCCTGCTGACATTGCAAGCAGCTTCTGGACCTGAAAAGTCTTTTGTGCTTCTGGCAGGTGAAATGAATACCAATGGATGCATAAGAGAGGTCACTTTGGATTTCCATACAGACAGGTTTTCTTTTTTATTTTTTCTTTCTCTAATGAGATTTCAGGAGAGGGTGAGGGAAGGTGAGTGATAGAACATTATGATGGAGGTTGTAATTGCTTATACAGCTTTCTACCCCACCTGTATTAACAAGAGTGTGACGGAAGAGAGGCAGGAGGCTGACTGCTCTCCATAGAGTTGTGAGGAAGGGCAGGGATGCAGGCAGGGGTAGAGAAGGGCTCTTCTGACATTGCATGCATAATCTAATCTAGGCCATAATAATTTCCTACTGGCTCAGCATCAGTCACATCGTTAGCCTAATGCTGAAATTAGATCTTGTCTGTCACTGACATTTGCTTTCCTATCTGGACCATCTCTGTAGTGCAGTACTTCCTGGCTCAATTCATGTGGGACCAACAATCCCAGTTATGTCGATCCAGGCGTAGCAGAAAGCTTTTACTGAGCACTCCCTGCAGACAAGGGAAACCATCAAAGTGAGTGTTTCAATATGCCACTGCTCTCTTGTGTAAAATAAGAGCAACTCCCCATTACAACTTGGGGTCTTATTCCCGTCCAACACCCTGCACTGGTCGCAAACAAACAGTCAATAATGAAAATATCACAGAATCATACCCCTTATTGTCCTGGGTTTGGCTGGGATAGAGTTAATTTTCTTCAGAGTAGCTGGCATGGGGCTATGTTTGGATTTGTGGTGGAAACAGTGTTGACAACACAGGGATGTTTTTCCTTGCTGCTGAGCAGTGTTTACAAGGAGCCCAGGACTTTTCTGCTCCTCACGCATCCCCACCAGTGAGGACTCTGGGGGTGCACAAGAAGCCTTGAGGGGACACATCTGGGACAGCTGCCCCCAGCTGACCACAGGGATGTTCCAGACCATAGGTCCTCACACTCAGCACATAAAGCCAGGGATGTAGAAGGAAGGGTTCCTTGTTTCGTTTTGCTTGTGTGCTTGGCTTTTGCTTTACATATAGAACTTTATCTCAACCCACGAATTTTCTCACTTTTACCAGGGGAGGCTGAGGTTAAACCACAACACATCTAAATCCACACCGTACCTGTGTCTATACTGTGTGCAGTCAAGCTGAGATGATTGAGCTGGTGGGACACATTCTTTCAGATGTTGCTCCTCTTCCTCTAAAGGTTCCTCTCTAGGAAACAGAGGTGCAGTATTTCTGGACCCTGCATAACACCTGGGGTCATATAGGTTTGTGCTATGACCTTATTTATTAAACACGATTTAGCCATTACATTTCTCAGTTAGGAAGCATCCAAGTGTTCAGAAGCTGTGGCAAAGAAATGGAAGATGCACTTTCCTCAAATCAGGGCTGCTAGAACCACCACACTGAGAATGCTGCAGATACTGAAGTTTTCCTTTTTCCCAAAAAGGGAATGTGCCCAAAATTATATTTCATTAAGGGGTTCTTGCAATAACCGGTGAGCTTTTCATCCTTCAGAAAATTAGAGAAACCCAGGCAATTTCCTGCGTGGGTCATAAATTTCTGCTGAGCCTTCTGTTCTTCCCAGGGAGCAAACTTCTTGCTGTAGTCACTACTGATGGTTGTACCTCAGGGGTGGGAGAAGGGATCTGAGCCCCAGTTTAAGCACCTCCTCTCGCCCCAGGAGGGCTGCAGCTCACAGAGTGTTTGCTCTGCATTTGTATAAGCTCCAGACATGTCCAGTGCAGTTGTTTCCACTGGAGCCAGACATTGTGGGCTTCTTTCACATTCAATTGAGAGAACTAGGCATTTCTGGGGATTTAGCTCATCCTGAAGCAGACATTTAAAAAGCCAGATGAACTCTAGAAGTGCTTAAGAGGACTTTATCTGTGAACAGCTTGAGGAACATTAGCCATTGAAAAGACTGAATTTTGGACAAACTCCAAATTCCAGATTATCATTTAAAAATAAAACGTTTTAAACACACATTTTAATGTAAAAAACCCATTCAATTTATGCCTGTTAGCAAACACAAAATTACTTAATTCACAGTTTTTCAAATACCAGCCATGTTCCCAGTTAGGAACTGCAAACACCATGCAGGTTATCTTCTTCTGACATCTTGTTGCCTTGTATTTCAGGAGAGCTTAGAAGAGATAAGATGTATTCCTTCCTTCATCTCTTACCTAATCACAAAATAATTTTGTGGTCAAGACCATTTTAAAGGAATCTGATTTAGAACCTCAGGGCTCAATTCCAAAAGAATTAATTTAAGACCTGGCACCCAGAAAATTCAGTTTTAGCTTAGGGCTTATTTTCCGATGAAGTTTTTAGGATTCTGGCTACTCCATTGCCTCCCACCTTGTGTTTTTAATTAGTTGCCTGCTTCTGGTTACATTTCCTCTACCTGTATACAAAGGCATCCCTGTGAGATAGCACCAAATATTTTGTGAAAATATTTAGAAGAAGATTCCCACATATACACTTAAAAGGCAGCCTTCATGATGTGATTTTTTTTTTTTATGACCTGGAGCAAAAGAGAGGCACTCTACTTCTAAAATAGGCATTAAACCAGAGGCAGGAGTTAAACTTTCAGACCTTCAGGTGACACAGACACCATGGGAGGTGTAACATTTTATGTTAGCAGGGGATTTACATGCATAATGTAGTTTTAGGTCATTTTGCACCAAATTACAGCAATTTTCATTATGTAGACGAATCAATTTGACTTTCAATATTTATTTGTTAGATTCTCTTTAAGGGACAGCTGGAGTTAAAATGCTGTGGTCCTGCTAGGGGATATGTATTGATCCAGGCATTCATTTAGTGATTAGCTACTTTACTGCCAAATAATCCCCTCTGTTTACTTGTCTTCATCTACTTTAGATTCTGGAAGGAGCCTGGAAATTTCTCACACTGCTCATTACCTCAGTGGAAAGTATCGATACGCTGATTGTCCAAGAGGTGATTGGAAGACTTGGCAACAGCATAATCATCTTGCTGTTCTACATGCTATGATTACTTCTTTCAAAATCATTGGCTGAAAATATTGATATGTTAGGTAACAAATAAAACTCACATTTTGAATTAAACCCACCCATTTCCCCCTCAAAGGCAATGGATTTTTAATGAGTCCCTCCAGAAAACACAAGTACTCAGAAGATCAAGTATAATAAAACTATGACCTGAGTGGGTGAGAGGTGGGGGGTGAGGAGCTTGTAAACAAGAACTCTGTCTGGCTTTGTAGCTAGAGAACTGTATCTATAGAACTTCCTAACTGATCTCCACATTTATAAATAGGTGTCTTGGTTTGACCACAGACAGCAGCCAAGCCCCACGCAACCACTCATTCCCTTCCCTCCAGTGGGATGGGGGAAAGAGTCAGAAGAGTAAAAGTGGGAAAACTCATGGGTTGAGACAAAGACAGTTCAATACAGAAAGCAAAAGCCACACACATGAGCAAAGCAAAACAAGGATTTTATTCATCCCTTCCCAAGAGCAGGCCATCCCCAGGAGAGCAGGGCCCCCTCATATGTAACAGTGACTTGAGAAGACAAATGCCATCACTCTGAATGTCCCCTTTCCATCGTCCCCAGCTCTTTATGCTCAGCATGATGTCATATGGTCTGGGCTACCCTGTGTCAGCTTGGGTCAGCTGTTCCAGCTGAGCAACCTCAGCCTACCTGCTGGTGGGGCGATGCAATGAGCAGAAAAGGCCTTGACACTGTGCAAGCACTGCTCAGCAATAACAAAAACATCTCTCTATTATCAATGTTTTCATAGCCCTGTGCTAGCACTATGAAGAAAATAACCTTCACCTCATCCAAAATCAGCACAACAGGTAAAATAGAAAGGATGCAATATTTTGGAAAGTGTTTTTAGTTTGCAATTGATTCTGCTAATGTAGCCCCCTGTCACTCCACAGAATAGGATTAAAAGATAAAACAGGTATCAGAACTTTCCACCAGCATTTCTGATTTTGAACACTGTCCTTATTATCAGAGTAGTTGAAATTGGGAATTTACTTGGCTTGAGCTAGCAATGTGGAATAGTATAGACTGGTGCTGGCAAGTATGGGTGGGTGTGTTTGTGGGGGATGTCTGGAAGAGGGAAAACTGCTCTGAAAATGACCCAGATGAAATTTAACATAGCTCAGAGTAAAATAAGGATGAGGAAAAACAGCTGTGTGCCACCTGAGTGATAAAAATTAGGAGTCGGGTCCTGCACCTTTTGTTATATCAGGGAACACAGAGACATCACCCAGTAATACTCCCAAGTTGCCATCACGGTGGGCAGAGCTGTGAGCCTTGCCCTGCTGTCAGGAAATGCTGCTACTGCCAAGGCATTTCAGCCTCCTATCATGGCTTTGGCAGTATGGGACAGCTCAAGACCAAAGCGTTGCACTATCAGTCCTAGGACAGGTCCTAGTCCTGGACAAATTGACCTCACAAGACTTTTCATCTCTGGTTTCCAAGTCCCGAACAGGGAGTGTTGTTAGAGCTGCAGCTCAGGCCAAATGGGAGCTGTGCAGCAGAGGGCCCTTTGCAGACTGGGCAAAGAAATGAAAATGAATGGGCCAAAGCTTTGGGACCTCCCCTTTTCATAGCACTAGAGCAGAAAAGCCAGTGGCTATTAAGAGCTACAAGTCTCTAACTTGCTGAGCCCAGAGCCTGGCAGGAGAGGAGAAAGAGGGTTCCACACTTAAGATCACCTCATTCATACTAGCAGAACATCCCAGATTTGGTCCATCATAACATACTCTTTCCAGAGGCTCATTAAACCCCTTTGTGCACAGGAAGTATGGAGTAGCTCACATCTCTAGAGACCAGTCCTAGAACCAACCATTTGCATCCCTGAGGAAGCTGCGAGGAGTGTGCTCCTGGGAGCACAGAGGCAGGCCAGGGTGGATCCCTGAATCCAAGCCTGGCACTGCTGGAGCTCAAGGGAAGACGCATGAGTTTGCCCAGGTGTTTCCTGTCACTGCAGGCTCTGGAGCCCATGGTACACAGGGGGCAGGAGAGGCTTGTCTCACTCACTCTTTGAGCTCCATTCCAGTTCAATTTGCTTTCTTTGAGAAGGCTGCCAATGTAATTGCACATGTCTGAGAACTGTCCCTTGCTTTTGATTTGATCCTTATGTTTTCAGCTGGCATAGTGATGAGGACCACGTCAATGCACATAGTTAATAGCCTTTCACATGTCAAGATGAGTGAAGCAAATGAGTAATCTCAGGGAATCTGAATGCCTGGTATGACTCCTCCTTTAAAAACTGATCTCCAACTCTGTTTTGCAGAGAGAATATTGCTTCAACAGCCAGGAGAACTAGAAATCAGAACATTACTAATGAAGATGAATTCTAATGGATAGATGGATATAGGCTGATATGCTAATATACCTGTTTAACTTGATAGATGTTTATGCTGATGACAAGTTCACAAATACATTTGGATCTACATTTATCATTTTGCTGCAGTGTGTTAAAAAAATGATTATTATTATATTGAATCCTTCAAAAAGCTGTTGCTAACCACAGCTCCAAATTCCCAGACTTGCTAAGTGGCAGTTCTGTCACATACAAAATATTGAAATACATTATTACAAATTTTTATCCTTAATTACAACAGTCCTGACTTTTCATCATTATCAATCCTGCCACTGGGCATGACACATATAAATTACTAGTATTAATTTTGTTCAGAGTACTATTTACAGATTGAAGTCAGCAAATTTAGATTGTACCTAGAGACATTATTGCATTTTGCTCTTTTGCCTCAAACCAACATCAAGTCCCTAAAAAATCAACTTCTACCTTAAAAGAATGATTGTGAAATTAAATATGAGTTGTATACTGAACTGATTAGAAACAACAAATGAAAATTTTAAGCTTCACCTTACAACATGCTGAGCATTGGTACTTGCTAGAGAGGTCAGGTTCTCTTGGGGATGCAGATCCTCTGCAATGTACTTAGGGATAATCATTTGTCCCCCTACCTAAGAGCTGGCAGGCCTGCCAATGTGAGTTGGAGACACTCCATGGCCTGCAAAACCGGAAAAAGAACGATTTTATACTCAAGCTTGCTGCCACCACATCTGGAGCACTGGGTCCAGTCTGAGCTCCTCAGTACAAGAGGGTCATGGAGGGCTACAAGGATGATCTGGAGACTGGAGCATCTCTCTTGGAGGAGGGAACTGGGCCTGTTCAGCCTGGAGAAAGCTGAGAGGGTATTTCATCAATGTATCTGTACTTACATATCTGAAGGGGGTTGCAAGGGAATGGAGCCAGGCTGTCCTTGCTGGCTCCAAGCATTGGGACAAAAAACAGCAGGTAGAATCTGATGCACTGCAAGATCCACCCAAAATATATGGAAGAATTTTACTGTGTGGGTGTCTGAGTACTGGACCAGATTTCCCAGAATTCTGGAGTCTCTCTCATGGCAGATACTCAAAAGCTGCCTGGACACAACCCCAAGTGATGTGTTCTAGGGAAATCCTATTTGAGCAGAGAATTTGGACCATATGGTCCCACCAGTGGTCCTTTTGAACATTACTCATGCTGTGATTCTGTAATTCTGTGATCTTGTAGAAATACCAGTAAGTCTTCTGTGATAAGCTTATCTGAAGAAAATTTCCCTTTTTAGTCCATAACCACAGTGCACAAAGCTAAAAGATGTGGCTTTCTTGTAATGGATCCTATGTCAACTCGTCATTACTTCAGCATAATTCACTATGAAGCTAACCTCTTTTTCAGAGTACATTCCTTGTTTGTCCTGATTGTAGGCTGGTAGCCTGCATTACTGTTAGCCACTCAGAATCTAGCCACATTCTGAGCAACTTGAAATTATTTATTTATCCTTTATCTTTGTGGTGTAGATGGCTGGTAGTTTCCTCAAGAGTCAAAGCATGGGTCGACAAGAGTGACTTGCTTGAGGCCACACAAAGTCTGCAGCAGAGCTGGGATCACATCTTGCTGTGAGGGACAAACCCAGAAATCTCCCTGCTGAGAGGGGAGAAGGCAGTTCACGTGAGGATGAAGAGAATCAGAGCATGTATTGTTGACCTGAGGTCTGTGGTCCCATTCACTCACATAGACTGTTTGTTTGTTGGCTAATCTAGTTTAGATTATATCCCCTCATATCCCCTCAGAAGTGATAGTGCACCTACACGTAAGATAGCTAGAAACAGGATTTAATTAGAATATAGGATAGGCTGCGGTGATCAAACACAGTGCTCAGCTAGATCTGGCTAGCCCCTTTCATTCCTTTTTCCTTTTTTTCCTCCTTGATCCCCCCAATAGATTTCCTTCTCTATTCCTGTGTTCTTTGCCCTAAATGTTGCATGGTAAGTCTTGCAGGTTCCCAAAATGCTGTTCCCATTGCCTCCCTTTATGTGTCCTATCTATAGGCAATAATCAGCTTTAGTTTGTAAGGCATCTGGGAGACAGTTTCTTGGCAGACTTCACACCAGCTACCAAGGTTTAAACAGTTTTCTTTGATGTGTTCGGGAGCAGCCAGTGTTGTGCAGCCCATTTTCCCTGATGAAGTTACTGAGGTTTCTCTGCCTGTCTTTGTTCTCCCTACATCTTTGTGTTAACAGGGATTATGCTTTTAATCATGAGGCCCAACATCTGAAAGGTAACGAGGAATCACACTGGACCTTTTATTCTGTGCTGGCTAAGAAACTGAGGTGTACAAAATGCTTTTACAGATGAAGAGCTTCCCACTTAATCTCTCAGCAAACCAGAAGATTCTGCTTTTTGCTAACTGCTAAGGAGGCTCCCATCCACCTTGCTTTGTCTCTGAACCCCACTGGCTGCATGTAGTCAGGGTGCGTTGACTGGAGCTCACCAGGTGGTGACATGGTCACACTGGGCTGTCACACTCGGACCCCAGGAAGGAAGAGCAGCAGCCAGAGATCGGTGTCCTGGCAGGCAGAGGAAATTCCCATAGCCACATCCCTCAGGAGTCAGAAACCACTCCTCCTTCTCAGACTCTCTCCTGGAAACTAGTTCCCAAGCTGACCTCTATGTGGGAATTAGCTATCAGTGGTTAAAATACCACTGAAAAACTAACAGAAGTTACATCTAAGTATTCAAATAAAAGCCTTATTTTAAATAAAAAATTAAATTTATCTTTCCAAATGCTGTGGAATCGCTATCAGTAAATCTCCACAAGCTCCTCTGAGTATGTTAAACATGAATTGTAAGAATTCTGTTTGAAACATTATTATTGTGCAGATTAGCTGAGCACAGTTTTAGAAATCATTTGGCAGCTTTTTATTGCTATAAACTAGCTTTAATTCTTAGCTAAAAGACCTTCTGCACTAAGCCTTTCTCTTCAGCTCTTAAATATATACTGCAAGCTTTTTAGAGAGTTAAACTTTATTCTATACACTTGCAGATCTACTTATGTACTTGACACACACACAGGGGAATACTTTACAACCAAAAGGTACTGCTTAATGAACCGCCCACGATTTTTGTATGAACGTAGAATGGCACACAGTAACGTGGGTTTCTTCCTGGTCATCATGTAGTGAAAAATGTTGTCCCTTAAAACAAGGCCCCCTCCTGCTCCCGCTGAAGCCAAGTAGGGTCAGGATTGGGGCCCTAGATAGAAAATGCAATATAATTTCCCAAATGCTATGTTTCAGAGCTTTACTAGGATAGTAAACCCCACAGGGTGGCTCTGACTTCCCTTTGTACTTGGCACTTCCCCCTGTACTGGGCAGTGGTGAGGCCAAACTTTGAGTACTGTGTCCAGTTCTGGGCCTCTCAATTCAGGAAGGACACTGAGGTGCTGGAGTGTGTCCAGAGAAGGGCAATGGAGCTGGGGAAGGGTTTGGAGCATGAGTCCTGTGAAAGTGGCTGAGAGAGCTGGGGCTGTTCAGCCTGGGGAAAAGGAGGCTTAGGGGAGACTTTATGGCTCTCTACAGCTGCCTGAAAGGAGGTTGTAGCCAGGTGGGGATTGGCCTCTTCTCCGGGGCAACCAGTAACAGGGTGAAAGGACATAGTCTTAAACTCAGCCAGGGGAGGTTTAGGTTGGATATTAGGAGGAATTCCTTCACAAAAAGGGTGATTAGATATTGGAATGGACTGCCCGGGGAGGTGGCGGAGTCACTGTCCCTGGAGATGTTTAAGACGAGACTGAATGTGGCATTCAGTGCCAAGGTCTAGTTGACAAGGTGGTGTTTGGTCACAAGTTGGACCTGATGATCTCAGAGGTCTTTTCCAATGTGATTGATTCTGACTGACTGGCTATGGAAATACCTCGTCTTCTGGTTACGGAATGAAGTTTAGAGGAGCATGCATCAGAAGATGTAAGGGGAGGCTTTTTGAAAGCACTACACCCCTTTGTCATTGCAGAAAGTATTGAGCGAGGATTTACGCCCCTGCGGGATGCAGCTCTGACCCAAACTCTTCCAGGTGCTCCTAAAGCGTTCCCGTCCGCCGCTGTACAGCAAGCGGAGAGCTGTTGTAAGACACGCGAACGCCACCGCAACCCTGCCGCCAGAGCCGGCCGGGGGTGTCCGAGGGGAGCAGAGCGGCGGGAGCCGAGGCAGCCCCGAGCCGCGCGGGCCGGGGCGGCGGCGGCCGCGGGTGGGCACGGCCNGGTCGGGCGCCTCTGGGCCGAGCCGCGCGTCGAAGTCGCTGCCGGGCCGGAGGGGCCGCGGCTGTGCCGGTGCATCCCGGGGCGGGCCCCCCGCTCCGCGGCGAGGTCGCCTCGGGCGAGGGAGGCCGTGGCGGGGGCGGGCGACCCTCCGCCGGTGGGCCCGCGGAGAGCTGTGGTCAATGGAGCGCCAGGGTCGTGCCTGGCTTTACTTGGGGTGCGCAAGGGGATTTCATACTCCTTGTTCATATTCATCTGTATAGGAACTCTTTCTCCACGCCACGGTCGGCACATGCCTGTCACAATTGGCGAGTAGATGATGTTTTGTGCAGCTTTGCTGCAGGTGTGAATTATTTCTGCAACATGATCTTAGCGGGCGCTTTTCCAGGCAGTGTAAGTAGCCTGGCCGCATGCTGCTGTGTCTGTTTCCGAATCACGCCTTGGCGATGAAGTGATGACACACAGTGTGTGAAACTCAGATTATCAAGCTCAAATTCTTTTCTTCTCTTTTAAGAGTGTTTGTTGTCATGAAGAGCTCGTAAGTTTCACGGCTTCTATGGTAAAAGTTCGAGTTTGGTGTAGATGGGTAGGAAGGAGGAGCAGAGTTACAGGACTTGCACTGTTTTGAAATTACACGACTGCAAACTTTGACTGTGACATTCATAAGCGTTTTGGGGTTTAGGTGTCTTGAAGAGCTATTTCCGCCATTCCATTTTTGGGAGGCTTCAGACGAAGCTCAGGTTTGTTTGTCTGGATTGTGTTGCCTTCTTCCTTATTAATTTCCATTCTTCCACTGCCAAAATATCATCTAATTATTCACAGCAAGTTATATGTTTCCGTGTGTTGAATATATTTGCTTGTAATACCACCCTTAGATTAGCACGGAGGGTTCCCATCCACAAGATAGTGATCTTTACATCTGAAGGTTTCCCAGCCCCCCACACCCCATGTTCCTGCTCCACCTTGTCTTGGGGGCAGTGGCCAAGACCTGTTTCTTGTGTGGAAGTTGGTACTTCAGCTGTTTGACTGCTGACTGCCATTCTTGCACAACATTCTTGCAGTTACTTAACCAGAGGCTCTGGCTTACTTTGGGGCAGATTCAAAGACATTTCTGAAACTTCTTTTTTCATGCATTCTGTTTTTCTTTTGAAAAATAAAGTAGGGGGTCTTCAGGGATTTGTTTTTTAGATGTTGCTTCCTCTGTATATTTTGGCACCTCTGCAAGCTTCCCACAGGGATCATAAGTTTGTCTCTGCCTGGCCTTCATTCTGTTTTGTATTTTACTTCTGGTAACTCCTGATATAAAATATAAAAACTTCTTTTCCTAATGAATCTTTTTTGGGTACAGATGGGAAACCTTGAAACCCTAGGGATGAATTTCAGTTAACAGAAGATAAGCAGCATATAGTGTCCCTGTCTAAACAGTTGTTCTGGCTGGTGTGCAGAAATAACTGTTGACTTGCACTGGCAGTGAATATTTGCAAGGCAAAGTTGATCTTTTATTTTTGTCTTTATTCATAATATTGTAGTTGTATCAAATAGTGCTTTTCATCCTGAAAGAGCCTATCTGGTTTTACTTTGTTATGATGCTCGAGTTTGAACTTACACCAGCCTGGTTAATTTCAATTGGTAACTAACTGGTAATTGATCAGCAAGAAACTGTTGATCTGAGGTTTCAGCCTCTGTTCCCTGCACAGGAGCTTCCTGATTACCTTCCTTTCTTTTTCTAGTCCCCACCTCATTTCAAGTCTCATCAAGCTCTTGGGCAGCTCACACACCATGCACACCCAGTTTCCTTCATCTCTTGTGCTCTTGCCAGTATATAAGCAGGTCAGGCTCAGCTCCGATCCCCTCCTGGTGCCCTGTACATGTCATGGTGTGACCCAGTTTCCAGCACTTTACTTTGGCTCAGTGTCAGCCCAGGAGTTCCTGGATGTAGGTTAGGTCCTACAAGGATTCCTGTTTCCAGCTCAGACTGTAACAACATTATTGGGTTAAGTTAATATAGAAGAAGGTCTGTTCATTAGAAAACAGACATCTATGTTTATCTTTTTCTACTGCTTGTATGAAGTAATGCAAGCTAATCTACACACAGTTACAGTGAGTTTTGGAAAGGATTGTTTCAGAGAATTGCAAGTACACTATAGCTGAAAAACCAATAAAATGTAAACAGTCCCTAACAGAAAAATGAGTTCCGTAATCCTGAGTGCCACTGTACTCTGTATGCAAGACAATTTTTTTTTTTAATTCAAAGAAACCTAAATCTACTGAATATGTTTTGAACATAGATTTATGTATTTTTTTTCCCTTCAACTTGAATATCATCCATTAAGGAGAGAAATTATGGCAGGAGTCACAAACACTCAGGTAAATTAACTGCTTTTAGAAGTACGTTTGCAAACTGAGCGGAACAGGGACATTGTTTTTTCTGACTATTACAGACTTTTCTGTTTTAACTGAAGAATGTTTTATACTGTTAATCTTCAAATGACTGGAGAATCAAAATGCAATGTACAGCTAGAATTTCTGAGTGTCATCCCCAGGTGTCACAGTTCAGTATAAGGGCCTTTCTGATGCAAAAGTCAAATATATAAAGTAGATATTATGACTCTTAAAATATATCCAGCTTGCTCTGTTTTAAGGGGAGGCTTCTGTATCTTATTCCCTCCAGTCTTTTGGTCTAATATTGTTAGAATCAGGACCCATTCCACAGACAGCATAAACATGAGGAGCCACACATGTGTGGGAATTGGAGACAGGAAAGAACTGCACCTACACGCTGAGTTGTGCCGGAAAAGAAGGAACTTTATTTACATCTTTACCATTGATAGAATTCCAAAGGTGACAGTGGATTGGAAGGTGAAGTTGCCACCCCTCCATCACACTGGTCAGACCAACAGTCTGTCAACTCTCTCCTCCTCCATGAAAATATGAAAACAAACCATTTGTTGATACTAAAAAGTGTGGGAGCTCTTGGTACAGAAAAGAAAAACAATTTCTCAGAAAGTTGAACCAGGCAACACGTACTTTCATTACATTTTACAACTTCACCTCAAAATCCTGCAAAAAACCAGAACATCCCTAAAATCAAGCAGGGGTAGGAGCTATTTGAAGAGGCATGTTACCACATTAGTCTCCATTGTGTAATATCTGCTAACTTAAAGCTTCCACATGGTGTTACGGAAGTAGCCGGTGTTCCCTTACACGGGTCTTCATTTGTACTGACATTCAGAGGTATTGCTAACAGTAGAATTTCTTTGCTGAAAACCTCATGTACTGCATGCAGGAATAATCAGAACTGCTGAGTACTGGTCTCTGCTGTTGGATAAGCAGAGAGAGAAGAAAACTCTCTACTTGAAGACTCATGTCTGTATTGTGTATTCAGAAAGTCTGTTCTGTATTTTTCAGCCAGTCCTCTTAAAAACTCTTAAACTGAGTGTAGTGCTTCATAACCAGTGTTTGTCTTTCTTGGTACATAAGCCAGCTGTGGGCATGGGTAGCATGTGGGAGAGATGGAGAGAGATGCAGAAGGATTCCTGTAGTTGGCAAGTCAGGAAACTTCCAGCTTAGAACAGTAATAAATAACAAGCACTGGATATTTGCTGAAGATGCGAGTCTGCCAGTGGTCATAATGAGAGCAGCCAGGAGTACTCACTTTAATACAAAGCTCCACAGCCATGCTGAGGAGAATGTGGGATTTCTCACAGGAGCCTGTGCCCATGCACAAGTTGTCTTGAATCAGTTTCTGGTTGTTGGACATTTGATGTTTGAGGCTGTTATCAGACTTTACTTTTGCAATTACATTTTTTGTGCAGGGACTGAAATAAGCAGAGGATAATTTGAAGGGTGGGGGGTGGTTTCCTTGGCTAGATTTAAACAGATTTCTCTTACTCGCTGAATATGGAGAGTTGCAGGGTCCAGGAGCTTCCAGCCATCCTATCTCACTTGGGATAATAGCTGCTAAGAGTCTGCAGTTGCCAGGTTGAGAGGGTGGAGGAATGACTGCAATGTTGCAGGCACGTGTGATAGGAAGTGGAGATTCTTATAAAGAAAATAGGTAGTAAAAATGCACCTTTTGTACAAATGTGAAATCAATTGTTACAAACATGCAGTCAGCCTGTAGTGCCTGATACGATATCCCGAGACCAGCAAGCTCCATACCTCTTTAGAGAAAAAAGTTTCCTGGTGATTCTATAATATTTTTATTGTGACAACAGGAATCTGCATCCTGCTTTCATTTGTACTCTGATTATCTACTGGGTGAGGAATGAAATGTCTCCCTTTGCTGTAAATCTGGTGGACGGTAACGGGGATATGTTGATTTGTTAGGTAGCACTGATGAATTGAGCTGAGATTCAAGCATCTCTGTGTTTCAGGGCTGTGTGGGAAGGCCTAATTAAAAATTAATTTGTCACCTGGAGAAAGAATTTGTTTTGATTTTTGTTTGTGTTAGTTATGTTTTTTAGATTTAAATTTAGTTTTCCGAACTGGTACATTTTGCCAGAGTAGTGTCTAACATATGTCCTGTTCTGTGGTTATTCTCTCTGCGTGAGCAGAAATGCAGTAATGGAGTAGGCCTGAAAAATCTGTAATGTGAGATCTGCTGTGATGGTAGCAGTGCTCTCCATTTCAGTGTCTTGTCTGTTGTGGAAGCTGATGAGTTTTATGAATTGCTAGAAAGCGTTATGGGCTGTTCAGTTCTCCTGCCTGCTGCAGACTGGAGCTGTGGCTATTCTACCTTTGGTACAGGGCACTCTGTGATAACTATTTCAACTGGCATTTTCAGGGTCTGAATTTGAAAACAGCTTCATTATCAGCCGGCAGGTTTTGAAGATGAGGAGGGAGAAACATCTTGGGTCACAATAGTAGGGTTTTGGAATTTTTGTCTTTTCAAGTATCAAAACATAATTCTTCTGCTCTGGCAGGATCTCATAATGGGCTATGTCTAAGATGCAGAATGGAATATTTCAAGTGAAAACAGTTTTAATTATGTATTTTAAGGTAGCTCTCAAGTGAAACATAGAATGACAGCTTGCCCTTTGCTTGAAATGTAAATAGATCATGGCTGGAGGTAATTGTGTAGTCAGCCATTAGGATAATCAGTTTATCATACATTTACTGACTGCGACAGAATTTTTGAGGAGGAGCTCATATATATTAAGAAACAAAAAAACCCCTGCAACAACAAAGATTGAAAATTAAACAAATAGCTTGAGAAAAACAAGCAAACAAAACACCATGGCAGAGAGCATTTGTCTAAATTAGTTATTTCTGATCGTGAAACTTCTGATTTATATGTTCCATGGGGTTTTGCATTTGCGTGGACTGTGTGTGTGTGTCCAGAGACATGATTATTTGACATGTAGAATCTTGTAAGCTGCAGTAACTTGATCTGATGTTTGTTTAGTTTCTTTCATGCAGCCTCTCGTGCTAGTGAAACTGTCAGACTAAAAGGCATTTTAGGCCAACCTCACCTTGCATGCAGTGCTATCAGGACAGAAAAATCCTTTTAGGGGAGAAGATGGTGTAATAGTAGTTGGCTTGGTGTGTATGTGTGTTTTAATTTGCACATGGGAAATGCTGAGGCACTGAGATTTCTAAATGGAGCCATTGGTCTCTCCTTGTTCTTGTTCTCAGCTGCTTATGCAGTTCCCCACTTAGCCACTTCTTGGTTGCAAAGGAACTTGTGGAATCACATACTTAATTTACTTGCAGCTTATAGAAATATATACTCTTTGGAAGTTGGAGAGAAACAATAGGTAGCTTTCTGTTAGTGTGAGAAATGTGTTGAAGGATTGGGGGAATCATGTGGGTGGATAATCGGAAGGGCCCAGGTGAATAAAAATGAAGCAATTTGAAGAGGGTGGGGTTGCTGCTGATAATTTTTTCCCCTGTGTTCCTTTAGCGTTCTTCCAGCCATGGGCTGGACAGCTGTAAACTTGTCACAATAAAACATATCAAGCAAAGCTGCTCTTTGTCAATGTGTAAATGGTTGAGTAAGTTGCTGTGTCACATGTCAGAGAGAACAGGGAGCTGAGGTAATGAATGGAAGGTGATGTGGCTGTGAAACTGTGCTAAAATCTGGGATCAGGATTTAG
>VYZR01106941.1:12556-27284 GCA_013400675.1 Oxylabes madagascariensis
AATACAGTTTGATTTTTCTTACTTCTTTTTTTCCAGAGATCTGGGGGAAAAACAGAAAAGCTTTCCTAAAGTGTGGTATCTTTCTTTTAATTCTCATTAAATCAAATATAGTCTCCAGCAGTAAAAACATGATGTGAAACCCACTATGCTAAATTTACACCCTGCAATTTTCAAACGTTAGTTGCCACTAAATTGGCAGAGTGACTGGAACCAAATATACCTGCTTTGCAATTATATCTGCTGTGTTGGTATTTATGGGAATAGCCAACCAGGCCAACAAGAGTCAAAATTAAAATTAACCCTTAATGGCAGCATGCTGAAACTGCTGTTCATTACTGTGTTGAGCAAGGTGCTGAGGAACCTCTGTTCTGGCCAGCCTCAGGTGCCACTACAGCGATAATGCTTACTTTCCAAAAAGCTTGAAGAAAAGATTGACAATTTTTTTTTAAACAAAAATGTATTACTGAGTATGTAGAATCCTTGTCTTTTGTCTATGCATTTTGAGTTCTCTGGCTTACTGAGATACTAAGGTTTTTGTTTTTTTGAAAATTCTCGTGAGGTTCCTGAGATCTTGTGTGTTTCTTCTGATCACAGTCTGTGCAGCTCTCCAGGTGATTCCCCAGCTCATGGATGGGTTTGCTGCGCAGCCCTCACAGCATTTGCCAGTTTGGTGCGCTCTGTCTGGACATGTCTTTGTCCCAGCTTCTGCAGGATGTACGCTTTGTAGCATGCATAAATATGATGGGTGCCAGAAGGAATGTGGACCTTTCAGTTTGTTTAGCCAGGAAAATGATGTGTGGGTTTACAGCATGGGGTTTTACACATCTCCTGAGTTTTGATTTGGCTCAGTGGAGAATACCTGATGCAAAAACTGTTGAATGAAGCCTTAAAAGGCAAGATTGGTTTTGTGGTTTACCAAAAATGTATTCATTTTTGTTAGCTGAGTTTGTCCCTGGGATTGACTCATCTTAATGAACACATCCAGGTTTGGAAGCTGCAAGAGGGCTCAAGTGAGACACCCAAAATATTTGGATTAGGGGCTGAAGTATGTAATCTTTCTTAACTAGAGCATACTGGGAAGCTTTTTTCTGAGACTTTTTGTCTCATGGGAACTTTGAGTAGGGTGGATAAGATATTTTTTTTCCTTTGAGACCAGGATAGGTACCTAAAAAGCAGGTGCTTTTTTTTTTTTTTTCTCAACTTTACAGAGGATTTTAGGAAATAAAGGAAACAGAACTGTCAGGAAGCAAAAAGTGGGAAAAGGAAGAACGTTAGAACACCACACAGACTGAATCTTGGTCTTTTTGTTTTGTGGCCCTTTCTGGAGTCACTTGTATACAGTTGCATCCACTGCTCCCGAGGAAAGTTCATTTTTCTCACATTCTCGAAAAAAGCTTTTCTGCTTTTTGCTAAATCTTGCTCTACCTTCATTCCAGTGTTCTTCATTCTTTGCTGTGCTGTTAAATACAGCAACTGTTGAAAAAGCCAAACTCCAAGATTACCTATCTTGCAGTCAACCCCCTGATTTTACTGCTAGCTCAAAAGCAGTTTGGGGTACGTGGTGTGTGGAATGGTATCTTGCTGTGGCAGTATTTGCTGGAAAGAATCGGTCACCAGTGCCTTGCAGGAAGATTGCACAGCCCCACTGTGCTCCCCATGATAATGTCCTGTTGTGTAGAGGCACTCTGTACATTCCTCTACAGGGAAACAACATCATTGCTCTTGGCTGTGGCTTCTGGTACAATAAGGAAAAGATACAAGGTGAAACTAAGCTCCAGTGAAAAGAGTGAGACCCTCACATCAGTGTAATCCCTGCCATATATCTGCCTAACAGCATGTTTTCTATTGACAAAATGCAAATGACATTTATTTTTCTGGTTTTGATTTGCTTACAGAAAGCAGCAGCCGTCTAATCCATGCAGCAAACACCGAGTAACTTTATCTTCTGGATAAATTTTATTATTGCTGTATAAAGCACATCAAAGAGCTCCGTTTGAATGGGAGAAAATCATACTTTAAGTACGTGGTTATAAAAGCTGTTATTTTTCACTTGAAATGGTTATTTTCTAGGTCTCTGGTAGCGATGACAGGAAATTTCCAACATCAAATAAATAACCATTACTTGTATACATCTGTCATTCCTGAGCCCCATCTTCTGCCCCCACTTAACTCTCTTTGAGGCTTACCTAGTGGAGGACACGTGACCAGAGGTACAGGAAAAGGGCAAATACACAGTCTTCTATAAAAAGAAACTTCTCAACTCTAAAGTAATGGCAAAATCTCTTCAAGTAGACCTGGGGCATGACATTTGAAGAGGCCTGTGTCCTGTGGTTAAATTAGACCAGTATGTTAGCAGGGGTCTCCAAAATACTGTGAGAGTGGTGAGAGCTCCTCCACAGTCTGAAGGGTGTTGCTGTGGCTGCCCCATGGCTTGTCATTCGTTTCATATATATATAGGGTAGATGAAAATTGGCTGATTATAACCCAGCCTGGTGATGCTCTGAAATCAAGGCTCTGTTTTGGCTTGTTTTGTTGAAATTGTTTTTTCTAACAGGGTCCAGTTCTGCATTCTGCAGCAGGTAAGCAATGAGTTGCCTTTCTCCTTAAAGATTCAGGGATGTTACTTTGCATCATCTTTTGTCACCCAGTACACATGGTCTTAATGTATGCCCACTGTTCAGTCTCACTCTTACCTCTTTGTTGGATTTGCATGTATTTGAAGAGGTTATCATCTATTTCCAGGTGATGCTTCTGTTTAGGAATACTATTCCATCTTCACTGTCTGTATGCCGTCATTATCACCTAGTAGAGTCTTTCCTGTTTCTTTAACTATTGCCATTCCTTGACTCTGATTGTCTTCCACTAATTCTTCTAATTTTAACTGTTGATTCAATGTATTTAGAAAAATATTCTTGTTCCTCTTCCAGATTGTTTTAGGAGCCTCAGGAGAGAGGTTTCTAGTCTCCTTGTTTTCTTTTCCTAGGGCAAGACTTCAAAGCAGGAGCTGAGTTGCCTTCCTAGGGTAGGGAAGTCTGCAGATCTCTCTCTCTCTTGTCTAGATGAAGCTCATGGTTATCTGTCATCAATCTCCTCACATTTGGAAATTAGCTCAGTGTTGTTGAGTGAAGGGTTATGAGTTTTTGATTTGTTGTTAAGGACAATTAAGAGTGTTGATGTTTTGTTTTGTTACTCTGTCCTGCATCCTGGCCTTCCTTGGGCTTGGTTCCTCTGTGGAGCCTCACCCATCTGTCTCTTCCAGGCTCTTTTTGAGGTGCAATGTTCTCATGTAATGTCAGAGCCCAAGATCTCCCCTCATTACCAGGACCACAGGTTATCTCCCCTTCTTGATGTGCTGTCACATCCTAAATGCAAACTCTCCAGATGGGAAGGTCCCTCTGCCATCTCTATCATCAGGAAGATAACCCTTACCACAACTTCATCTTGGTTGGCTTTCTCCACCATTTATTACAGAGTGAGGTTGCCCTGCACTTTTTGTCTCTAGCACACCTTTGAAATTGCGAATGACCAGTGCTGAGGGAGATACTTGGAGCAGGTACTGGGTGTGCAGCTGCAGTGAGGGCTGCAGGTTGTGCCCTGGGTGGGAGAAATGTTGGGAGCCCCAGACAAGGCAAGGGCTGTGACCTGGTGCTGACCCTTTGCACAGCAAAAGGCACAGGGACCTGTGGCATTGGCCAGGTGACCGGACACTGGGACACAGCAGTGTCCAGGACTCAGTAGGAAGACCCCAGGCTATTGGCAGACTGAGGGTATGAAAGCCCAGGGATTCATTTGTTCAGGCTCCCTCTCCAGAGGCACCAGCTTGAGCTGGTTTTGTGTAATGCATCGGGATTAAATTACTTAAAGGAACTGGGCATTTGGGACTGTACTATGGGAAACCAGGGTTAATGTGGTAAGGAAACCTTGTCTGACAGAGTGTGGGGTGTGCAGAGTCAAGTGCACCCCTTGGGTCACTGGAGCCACCCACTGTGTAGGAGTTTCCCAGCAGTGAAAGTGTCTGGTAGTAGGAGTGTGACTGCCACAGTGAGTCCTGGTAGTCGGACAGGAAAGTTCCTGTGACACCAATAAGATGTCTGGTAAGAAACCAGTCGTCACCATTTACATGTTTGCTGCGACACAAACAGAGTGGCATGCTTGGTTCTGACAGGCAGCTTTCCTTACTGGAGATGACTGATATACAGCTACCAAGAAGAAATTAGTGCTCTTGAAAACTTTGCTGCTTAAAGAAGCAGTTGTGACATAGTTGTTCAAGACAAACAACTTTGTGAGACTGAGTGATGTCTACTGCAGTTGAAAATGGCAGAAGTATTTGCTTTAGGTTACCTGACTTAGCCTGAGAAAAGGCTACAGTCCCTGTTGTGTTCTTAATCTGGAGGGGGCATATATGTTCCTTTCTCTCTCTTCCGTGATGGCATAAGCTCTTGAAACTTTGTGGTGGAGAACTACAGGCTCTAGGTTAAATTTTTTTAAAGCTTGCTGCTCACTTGTGGAGTTTATGCAGCTGGATAGCAAGAGGAAGACAGGAATTTATGGCCAGGGTTAAAGAAAGATGGGGCTATTTGCTCTGATTTAAATCAGCTTGAGCTGTTGAGGATATGCACTTTAGCTAATCACAGCTATGTACAGAAAGCAGCATAGAAAAGTTTGACATGGTGTTTCTGCCCCTGATCAGCAATACCGTTCCATACTGTCATCATTGCATCGACTTGGACTCTATGGTCTCTGTAGGTGCAGAGGTTGTCATTTTGTATGGTTAGGGATTTTTTTCCTTGCTGGCTGAAACATTCTTTTGCCTACCAGTTAATTAGATCTGTTTATTGTTTGTTTTTCCTGTAACACATAGCTCTTGCTTAAACTGCATTCACTTGCAAAGGTTGATTCAATGTCTGATCTGTGTGGTGAGACATAAGACTACTAAAATATTAAATATTGTTAAAAGTGCTGAGGGACTACTCACTGAAGAAGAGGCAAGATGATATTTTGTTAGCATCCTGCTGGAGCATGCTTTCTCCCCTTCTGTGTTTTGGTACTGCTGCGTATTTGGGCATTGTTGTTTTTGTATGCGAGGATGTAAAGGAGCGGGGAGTGTGTCCAATATCAGCTACCAACTCCAAAGGACTTCAGTGGTTTTTATGCCTATAAGCTAGAGCATACTTTAACCACTGCCACAGTGAAATGCTCCTAGAGCAACTGACATTATGGAGTTATTTTTTTCAGAGAATTAACATTTTTACAGCCTCACAGTTAACTTCTGCCAATCCTTGTGATTACTTCTCATTGGAGTAGCACTTTAAGTGATTGTCACATGGCACAACAGAACAGCTTGAAGTACCACTTGCCTGTGGGTAAATAACCTAATAGTGAATTCAGTTGTTTTCTCCAGACAGAACAACTGTGGGATTTTTTTCTTACATCATGTGTAAGGCCTAGATGAATTTGCCCAGCTAGCAAGGCTGAACATCCCAGAATTTGCACAGCTAACTATCTTCTCTGAAGGCTCTGAAATGCAGGTAATTCAATACATGTTTTTTAGAAAGAAAATGTGGTTAACAGCAGCCTTTTATGATCTCTTGCATCTGCACACTGCAAAAAAAGTCCTTGCAGAAACAAGTCTCAAAGGACAATTAAAAGCTTTTGATCTTTGAAAGTGAATGTTCTGATTCTGATTGGGAAACTTAAGCTTAATTGTGGTAGGTAGGTTTTTTATTGGCATAGAATATCCTGTGAGGAAATTTAAACCTAGCCCCTCCCAATTGTTACAAAAACAGTAAAGTAGCCATGGTGCATCTTGTTAAATGGAAGGGGTTTTTTCATCATTTCTGTTGCTCTTCTGTTACTCCTTTAAATTTGATGCGGAATGAATCAGACTCAGTCTCACTGCTGTCACATCTCAGGCATGATCTCAGTGTTTTCTGGGCAGAATGTCAGCTTAGACTGTTTTTTGGGAAATTGGAGTAGTGTGATGGATCACATGAGCTTATTACCTCCTTGTTTACCCCTACTCCCCATTTAATTTCTCATAGGTACATCTGTTTGATACAAAAACTGGTGCTAAGTAATTACAAGTGTCTTGTTAAATGAAAGACAGGAATAATGAAATCTAAATTCTGTCCTAAGATCTGTTGTCGGTTTTCTGCATTATTGTGCATAAATCCTTTAGTCTTTTGTTTTTGTGAAGACAAAAAGAGTGTTTTCCTCAGGGTGGTGTTAGAGCAGCATGCCATGGAATCATAGAACACGCTGAGTTGGAAGGGACCCGTCAGGATCATCAAGTTCAACTCCTGACCCTTTACAAGATGCCCCAGAATCCCACCCTGTGCCTGAGAGCAGTGTCCAAACACTTCTTGACCTCTGTCAGGTTTGGTGCTGTGGCTGCTTCCCTGGGCAGCCTGTTCCAGTGCCCAGCCACTCTCTTAGTGAGAAAATTTTTTCTAATATCCAAGTTAAACCTGCTCTCACACAACTTCAGGCTATTCCCTTGGGTCCTGGCACTGGTCACCGGAGAGAAGAGATCTGTACCTGCCCCTCATCTTCCCTTCAGGAGAAAATTGCAGACTGCAGTGTGGTCCCCCCTCAGTATTCTCTTCTCCAGGCTGAACAGACTAAGTGACCTCAGCTGCCTCTCACATGGCTTCCCCACCAGATCCTTCACGATCTTAGTGGCCCTCCTTTGGGCACTCTGTAATAGTTTCATGTCTTTTTTATGTTGTGGTGCCCAAACTGCCCCCAGCACTGGAGGTGAGGCCACCCCAGCTCAGAGCAGAGCGGGACAATCCCCTCCCTTGCCCGGCTGGTGATGCTGTGCCTGCTGCCCCCCAGGACAGGGTTGGCCCTCCTGGCTGCCAGGGCACAGCTGACTCAGATCCAGCTTCCCACAGATCCGGATCCCCAGGGCCCTTTCTGCAGCACTGCTCTCCAGCCTCTCATTTCCTAATCTGTGCTCAAAACCAGGGTTGCCCTGTCCCAGGTGTAGAATCTGGCACTCGCCCTTGTTGGACTTCACATAGTTAGTGTCCTTCAAAGGTATTAAAAATAAAATGTTTTTATCTTTGCTGCTTCTTCAAGGAAGTGATATTGGTAGCTCTAGCTTGGATAAGAACAACATACAATTCTCCATTTGACCTTCTTGCTGGGGAATGCGTATCTTTCGAAGTGCACCCAGTTCAGTAATCTAAAGTATTCCTTCCTCCTTATTTATTTCTGCATTCTTCTTCTGTTTCAACCTGTACTAGTTTGGAGCTGTGTCCACTCTGCACTATTAATGGCCCATAGCCTGTTTCCATTCCACCACATGAAGTGTGCCCAGAGCCTGCAGACCTGGGGGATGTATTTTTGGTGTGTACTCAAGCAGCTGCACTGCTGCTGAGACAAGCAAATGTGGGAGCTTTAGTGAAATGCCCAGTCCCCCAAATATAGAATCCAGCCATGAAGGGTGTAGGATTAAAGTAAGCCTGTTCACCTCAGCTCACTTCCTGCACATATTGTTGCAAGGAAGAAGCAAATGGTTGTTTATTAGGGTTGTTAGAAGATTATGTTTAATTAAGGTGCTTGCATGGCTAAGTGCTGAAATGCAGCCACCTACTACAGGGAATGTGCCAGTTGCTTCAAGTAATGCTGTAAGAGACTTAGAAGAAGATACTTTGTTCTATGCATATAGTGTTATTTATGGTGGGGACCATGATGGATTAATTGATCTCCTGTTCAACAAAGGCAGGTTTTGCAGTCAGGAATTAATGGGTGAATGATGAGCATTGGATAGTAGTCAGTCTTCCTCGCCGCAGTAGTTTTTCTGTCTAACTTAAAGGAAGCCATCCATTTTAGTGCTCTGAGAGGGTTGGTTTTCCCATTGCCTTTGACTTGCCTCAGTAATATTTAGTGTTTAATTTGAAGTTATCATAGGAGTTTCTGATCTTTTCACTAGGACTGATCCATTTTAAATCTTGAAAATGCTAGATACCAAATATATCACATCTCATGGATCACGGTTGGAAAACTAAAGGAGGGGAAGTCAAACCTGATCAATGAGCAGTTCCTTGAGTAATCGCTAATTACCTGCTGCTTCAGTGAAGAAACGTTTTTGAGCACTTCTGTTGCAGTGGTATTGTCAATCTGCCTTTACAAATAACACTCATAACTTCTAATATAGGATAAACACTGTAATCATCAGTTTCAATGAGGATAGGGGAGGATAGGGATTAAAACTGTTCAAGGGGACTTAAGTTGTCAGATAATTAGTGGCAGGTGTCCTTTACTTGTGGCAGATGGCTTAGGTGTTGTCAGAGGTTTCATTGTAGAGCAAGAGAGCACTTGTCCTATTCTTTATTCCCAAAGCCAGCCTGAATGTGCGCTGGCATGCATTTCTTCTGTTCTGGCAAGGACCTTTGCAGCAGTGCATAGGAAAGCAGATCAAACTGAAGACTGCTATTTTGGCTCATTTACATGATACCGTTATGAACATTGAGCTGCAAACAACTTTTTGGGCAATACCAAAGGTGTTTATTTGAGAGATGGAAAGTAAACTTCACCCTCATTGATGTATTTTCTGTGCCTTTTTGGTGCTGTTAATGAGCAATCTTTTTATACCCTACGTGCTTGAATTCATTATAGGCACCTTCCTCTTCAAAACCAGTGCCTTGTTTTCATTTTAACCAGGGGTGAAGTGTAATAAAGAGGTTGACCAAGTTTGTCCTACAGTCTTTCTGGGTGACTGTGAATCATGACTTTCTTCAATAAGCACAAATTGTCTCTGCCTTCTGTTTCAGTGCAGTGAGCATTAATTCAAGTCTACCTTAGTGCCACTGGTGTTATCTTGCTGACAACATACTTCTGTTGCCAGTGAAGTTTGTTCATGCGTATGAACAAAAACTGAAGTTTACAGGCAAAGCACTTTCTTCATGCTCGGCTTTGAATTCCTCCTCTGAGGTCATCATCTGCATTAGTAGGTCTCTGTAAAGTAGACATGGAGTGAGTCACATGCTTCATGTCAACATAAAGAAGTATGAAAGAAAACATCTGTCCTGAGGGCCTAAATTCGCAGAAGCAACTGGATCTGAATGTAAGCGTTTGGAAGTAGTTTTGTGTTCTCTGAGGAATCAAATCTTGTAATAGCCTACTAGTCACTTGACAGTGCTTATTTGCATTCTTTTAAGATGACAGAGGAAGATAAAAAAATGTTTGTTCAAGTCTGCTAATATTGCTGGCTTTTCTTTAGTTGTGATGTGTTTTGCTGGTGATCAAATATTGGCAGGTATTGAAGGTATGTCTTTTGGATGCCATCTTGCTGCAAATTCCAGTTACTGACTTGCTGTAGTCTCTCTCCATTTGTTTTCATAACGTGTTGGAAATTGTAGTAGAGTTAAAACAGATTTCTAATGTGCTTAAGTCAAACCTGGTGTGGATTTACACCTGGCAAGGGTTTAAGCGGAAATTAAAAATGGGTATGGAGTATAATATGTGCATGGTATGACAGGAGAGTATCATCAGTAACCCTTCAGCCTCACAGCCACATACCAGCCTGATCAAAATAATTCTCTTCACATATGAAAAGCTTTAGCAGCAAACCATTGAAAGTATCCTGTGAAGATCCCATGATTCCCACAAAAGACATGCCAGAGGTTTGGCAATGAGGAATTCATGCTTCATCCTTGGTGATAGATCCTTTTTGCCATGAGGCTGATGTTTCTGGCATTGTTCATGAGGGCAATGAACACATAAGTGTCCTGTATTTCTTCCTCAAAACCTCCTTGGCCAGGCTGATTGCTTGCTCTTGCTGATTATACTTTCCGATACAAAGCTGTGTGATCAGTAATGATCTGTTCTGTAATGTGCACAATTCTCTGGAGTGCTTTCAGGTAAAGGTGGTTTTGTGAAGGATATCCTTGACTTGCTTTCTTAATACAGTGTGAAGTGCTTGCTCAGTATGACATGTCCTTTCATTTATTTTTCTCTGATTCTTTTTCGGGGAATATTAAATATTTAGATACCAACATTTTTGGAGTGGCTGCTAAAACAGATTGATTTTCCTTACTCAGTCCCCTTCAGTGTGAAACATGAGTCCGTTTTTTTATATTCAGCCCAGATGGTATGCTGCTTAAAGTGAGCAATGTGTTGCAGTGAAAAGGGACTACTTTCCCCTTCTTTCCTTCCTCCTTTACTTAACTGAACACATCCATGTAGCTCCTATTTGGGTTGAATTCAAAATTAATCAAAGAGGCTGCAGGGTAAATGTGTCAACTATTGGAATGCCAGCTCTGCCAGATTAAAGGAGTTTCTGCCCCTGCCAACAGGCAGTGCAGCAAGTTGGCTTCACAAAACCTGACATCTTTATGGACCTTGTTAGAAAAATGGACATGACAATGTGGTTTGGTCCTTTCCGTGTCTGTTCTGAGTGTGTCTGTGGCACTGCTCCTCCTCGTGCGTGCGCAGTCCTGCATTGGGCTCTCGGCTGAGCAGGCAGGAAAAACGCATTCCTGAGGGCTGGGAGCTGAGGACTGCACTGGGGATTTCTTTGAGGGTTTTTTTTAAATCCATTAGGGGAGACTTGCAAAGTGTGAGGGAAGCAGAAGGAGTAATACCATTTAAAATGGTTCCACATGTGCCATTGTTTTGACAGTTTTTTATCCACCAATGGATTTTTTGAGCATGGAGTAATGCACGAAACAAGTTTCTAGATGCATTGGCTGTGACCCTCAAATTGCTCTGTGTAACATGCAACTCTCCTAGGAGCTGATGAAGGTTGTGTTTTAAGAGAAGTATTGGTTGCTTTGAAACTGGATTGAGTCAGAGTTCCCATGTTCCCGTTCCGCAGCAAAGCTTGGGTAGGGCTGTCTGGAAGTATCTTGTTCTGCTGCTATCTTTTGTTTGTTCAGTGAAAGGGTTAGTAATACATCCTTGCTTTAAAAGAATATTGAGGATAAGGTTATTATATGACAAAGGAAATCCTGTAAACAACTTACTGGGTAACAAAATTTGATACCTGTTCCTAGAATGTTGCTTCAGTCTAATAGGGTAGAAGCATGGCATTTATTTAAAGGAGTTATTGAAAGGAACAGGGACTTGATAATGCTTTTTTAGGGAAGCTGTTTTTTGTTTACGCGTTTTGAAACTCTAAAAATTTCTAAAATTAGTTAGCTTGGTCTAAATTTTTTCATTAAGGGAGTGTGGCGATCATGTCAGAAAATTTTCAGCAAGATAACAGCAGGAGATCTGACAGGAGCTGACCTTTGGTTATTCTGCACAGGAGGTGTTACAGTGCTTGAGATGCATCCAGTTATGTGTTCTCTTGGGAACATCAGGATACTTCGTGGGGCAAAGGCAGTTCTGTAGCTGGGGCATGTAGCTGTGAGGCCTGCTATTGGTTCTTAGCTAGCAACTTGCCCAAGTCAAGAAGTCTCACTTAAATATTCACTGAAGGACTTTTCATTTTAAATAAATGCTGCTTCCATGTGGAAGGGGAGCAGGTTGGATGAGAGATACATGAGGTTAGATAAGAAGGTAGTGCAGAGCAATGGAGAGAGATGCCATGAGATTGACACCTTTTTGATGTTGCTGCCTAAATACACTGCCTTAGTTGCTTAGGTTCTGAGAAAGCAAAAAGCATTGGTAATTTCTAGTTCTCTTGTCGAGCTTGAATAAGCTCTGTTTTATATCAGAGCTTTATTCTTAGCCAGGACATTTCAGTTTTGTAATATCTGAGAACTTGTAAATTCTAATGAAAGTTACGAAAATTACCAGGAAAGTCTCCCAGTAGTACCATACTGACCTGAAACTGCTTTTATGGAGGACTGTAGAGAAGGGAGTTAGATACTACTGTTGAAGTTCTTACATGCCTAATAACTAGCTTGAGTATATTGACTGAACTTCTGCATTGCAAAGAATACTGAAGTATCTCTTTTCTGTCTTCATCTGATAGTGGCATCCTGTAATTTTGTATTACTGTGGTAGATTTTCTCCAGTTGCAGGCAGAGGTGATGTTCATGCACTGGGAGTGGTTTTCTAATAGGAAGTTGTGTAAATGCTGACAGCTTCAAATAGCCCTGCAGCTATTTGAGTGTGGTGATTTTCATTTGGTCATTACTCAGCAGGTACACTTCAGTGATACAAAGACTGCGCTGAATGCGTTTGGTTACTGTTGGAAGGGGAAAAAACCGCCATAAACAACAACAAAGCCCTCGCTGGTTGAACACAGAAGTGCAGAACTCAGTTACCAGTGATGCTGTAAGGTTGCACAAGCCTGGGGGTGCTGATTGACAGCACGGAGTCTGTTCAGTGTTTCATGGCAGGAGTAGCCAAGGATGAACTGTTGCCATTGCTGATTTAAAGTCGGGGATGCGGGCATGAGGCAAAGTGGGGTGTAGCGTTTTCCAGGAGCTGCTGCGAGCAGTGAGGGCCCTGCCTGACTGGGCTGGAGCTGAGCCTGTTCCAGTGTGCTGTAGGCTGTAACAGTGTAGAGAGCAAACCTGCTGTTTTTCCATGGGAAGAGCAGTGATCCAGGGAATGAAACTGAGGTTTGAATGACGCTGCTGAAAGATGTCTAATTGCCAGCTGAATGCCTAGGCATGCTTTCTGGTGGCTGTCACTCTCTTTCTTTAAGGTGCTACATACAGCAGGAGAGTTACAGGTGGCTCTGGAGACCTTATTTCCACCTTTTTTTTTCTGAACTACATTGTCTTTTAACAGCTCAGGGCAAATTTCCTTAAATTTCCTTAAATTTCCTTCCATTAAGGCATCTGCTCTATGCTGGCAGATTCTTGAAACATCCCCAGGAAAGTCAGCCATTTGCAGGAAATAACATTTGAAAGGAAATACATTGTTTGAGACAGACATAGCCTTAAAGAGACTACCTCCCTGAAGCATTCCTCTCATGTGATTTGAAATAGTGATGTGAAACTTAGCAGTTTTGCCTGTGTCATGGATGGGGCATTTTGAGACATTGTGAGGGAGGAAGGGAACAAGCTACATTTGGCTGATTCAGAAGTTTCTGAAAAGCTTCATGCACTAATCATGCTATAAAACTTATTATTTTGGTAGACGTGTTCCCCAAAGATGCCTGTACAAAGCAGATTCCTCCCTGGGACCTAGCTCAGGAATGAGCTAGGAAAAAGGTCTTACCTGAAACTTCTTTTGCTGGCAGTTGTGATCTGCTCTGTGCCCTGTGCAGCACTGAAGAATGGAGCACTCGCCATGTTGTGTTCATAACAGTTTTCCTTGCCCTTGGTGTTCAGGCCTTCCTGGGAGAGGAAGGAGCTGGACTCCAAGAGCAACAGGAAGCAAGATGGCGTAGGGATGGGCAGTGGAGGGAACCAACTACACCTCTGCCATTCCCCCAGAGTTCCAAAAATAATGTGCTTATCAATAGATAAATGATAGGTAAATGGTTAAGTTTTGTGTCAGCTTTGTTTGTTTTTCCTGGTTCTGAACCGTGAAGGTATGCAGGTTGGCAGGGGGGACATGTTTTTGTGACACCTCCATCCTTACCTGGGAAGGTTTTTGCCCAGTCGTGTTGCTTGGGACTCTGACAGGAAGACAAGGGGAAGGATATTATTTTTCTCACTCTCTGCCTTGTCTTGCAGCTTCCCCTCCACTCTGTGACAAGTCATGCCATTTTGATGCTTATTAAAGCCATTGAATGTCATTTTCCTTCCTTCACTGAAGTTGATGCTTCTGTGATATCTGCATTCCAAAAGACAATGCACAAAGTGAGAAAAATTAGATTAAAATGGCCGACTAGCACTGTGTCCAACCTTGAAGGCAAAGCTCTAGGTTTCTTTCTTTGGCTATTCTCTTGATCTCCAGTATCCTGCTACTGTGCCCCCTCCACGTGGCAGACTTAGTGTGCCAGCTGCCTTACTAGCCTGTGGACAGATGTGTGCCAGGGGACTGTATTGACACCAAGAAGCTCAATTCTAACTTTGATCAGCAGCGCTATGTTCAAAACTTAATTGAAAACCTAGTATGAATTAGTCAGTGTGTTACCTTGTGCACCTTGTGCATAGCCCTTGGCTAACAACAACAGAGTGTTTTGCAAGCTAAGTACTGATCTGACAAAAGCATGGGANTAATCATGTTGCTTGGGACTCTGACAGGAAGACAAGGGGAAGGATATTATTTTTCTCACTCTCTGCCTTGTCTTGCAGCTTCCCCTCCACTCTGTGACAAGTCATGCCATTTTGATGCTTATTAAAGCCATTGAATGTCATTTTCCTTCCTTCACTGAAGTTGATGCTTCTGTGATATCTGCATTCCAAAAGACAATGCACAAAGTGAGAAAAATTAGATTAAAATGGCCGACTAGCACTGTGTCCAACCTTGAAGGCAAAGCTCTAGGTTTCTTTCTTTGGCTATTCTCTTGATCTCCAGTATCCTGCTACTGTGCCCCCTCCACGTGGCAGACTTAGTGTGCCAGCTGCCTTACTAGCCTGTGGACGGATGTGTGCCAGGCGACTGTATTGACACCAAGAAACTCAATTCTAACTTTGATCAGCAGCGCTATGTTCAAAACTTAATTGAAAACCTAGTATGAATTAGTCAGTGTGTTACCTTGTGCACCTTGTGCATAGCCCTTGGCTAACAACAACAGAGTGTTTTGCAAGCTAAGTACTGATCTGACAAAAGCATGGGAGGATAGAGCTGAGTTCATGTAGCCTCATCCGTTTTACTTCTGTGTAGAATGACCCTATGAAGAAGAAAGATTTTTTTTTTTTTTTTTTTT
>VYZR01106946.1:0-11043 GCA_013400675.1 Oxylabes madagascariensis
GCAGCCTGTGCACTGTGCACACAACCACCATGCTCCACAAGTCTTTTCTCAGCCTGATGAAGCATCACCTTTTCCTTACCCCAGAGCCCCAAGTGTCCACCTACTCTCACACAGCACAATGTGCTGACACAGCAGCAGTCCAGCCCACGGCTTGGCTGGAACACACCTGCGCTGTGCACATTCCTTATCATTTCTACCATCACATTCCACCTCTCCTGTTAGCCCAACTCTAAACTGAAAAGTTTTCAGTTACATCTGTGAAAAAAGAGGTTTATTTTTTTGGTAAAATGTAAAAGGTTTAATAAAAAGGTAATGGGAGACAGAGATAAAGTAAAGGGTTAAACGGTTGGATGTTTGGCATTTAGCTGAGAGCATACTTACTATTTTTGGAGATACTTTTTAAATACTTTTTTAATTACATTAGCTTGTATATTTATACACTATTATGCATATTTATACTTTTTTATAAACGAGTTTATATATTTTAGGAACTATTTTGTATGGCTCTTTTTTGGGTCTGCTTTTTTAGAGCATGCATGTTTCTTCTGTGGTTTTGGTTTTTTTATTATTACTTTTAGTTTGGGCTTTAATCTGTATTTTTTACAGACAGCAGGTGCTAATAATTAATATGTTAGTAGCATAGTCTTCATCATATGTTCATTGGATGTTATTTTAACTAAGCAGATAGTTTAATTACAAGCACAACTATATATTAGCTATCTCACTACTATTTCTAAATTTTGTTAATAGCAGAAATAAAAACTATATTTATACAGGAAAGTTATTCTTACATTATACATACAGTATTCATCTTAATATTTGCAAAAAGTCAATAATATAATGTATTTATAACACATCTCACACAGATAAATGCACCAAGACAAGAAGCTTGCTCAGACCATGCCCCTTACACGTTGCATTCATAGCATAAGTGGAGACCTCTTTCCCTATTGCATTGTATGAACTGCATTCTCACTCTGCTGCTCTGCAATTTTCTGCTTGACTTCAGCTAAGATCACGCAGTTTTCAATTTGCAGACACCAATGTGTCAATGTGCTTTTGTGCAAAAACATGTGCCAGAACAGAAGCACTTGCTAGGTGTGTCTTTGTTTCGGCAGCATTTCAACAGCATGTGCCAGGAGAGAAGCAGCTCCTGAATTAGTTCTTTAACCTCTAAGCCCTTCAAGAGACCACTACAGTCTGGGCAACAAGAAGAAAATGTTTTTGTTCTGGCACATTTTTTCTGTGCGAGAGGTATATCTGGATGTTTGGTCAGTATGAGCAGTAAAGTCCATGATGACACTTACAGCTGAGAAGGAATGTGCAAAGCACAGCAATCTGATGGCACTTTGTGGGTTGTAAAGGAAAGAGAACTTCACTTGGCTGTGGTGCAAATACAAGTGTCCACACATAAGGGGCAAGGTCTGAGCAAGCTTCTTGTCCTGGCACAGTTATCTGTGTGAGATGTAGTCGGAAAACTTTTCCTTTTAGATTCAAAGGATGTGAATTACATGTTGGGCAAGTCCCATAGAAAAGGTTCGGAAAGAAAGACACAAGACTGATAGAATGTGAAGGTACTTAGAGCTGAGGAGGAAAGTGCATGGCACTGGCCCGTGTTGACAGAAGGTGTGAGCTGCAGGCCTTAGTGCTGGCACAGTGTTCTGTGTGAGGAGCAGCTGGACATATCACACTCAGGGAAAAGGAAACCTTGCATAAGGTTGAGAAGGAATCCACAGATCACTGTGGCTGAGTGTGCAGGGTACAGGCTGTGAGAGGAGCGTGACTGCCTCTCAGCTGCCTTCCAAATCCAAGTTATCAGTGGTAATGGGGAAAAGTCAGCAAAAGCTACCTGGTCTAGAACATTTTCCTGTCTGAGCCCTATGTGGAAACAATTCCATTTAGCTTTAGACCCCGAGACCTAGAGAACATGATGGCAAGATGTAGCGGACAAGGAAAGTTGCAGAGTGCACCAGTGAGTTTGATGTGGCTTTCATGTAGCAAGGGGAAGGTGCAGCCCAGCACTGCCTTTCTCTTCTTTCTAGAGCCTTTTTTATGGCAGCAGCTGCTGGATGTTTGAAAGGGAGCTCCAAGAGTTGAAAAATGCCATGACACATACATGTGAGAAGGAAGGTGCACAGTCCCAGCACGCTGTGAGCACTTGAAAGGCTGCTAGAATAAGGGGGTAATTTAGGAACAGTTTCAGTCCTGACACTTACTCTTCTGTAACATATAGCTGCAACACTGAAGGTGTGTGAGTGTGATTGCATTGAGACTATCACAGGGAAGAGGGAAGGTCTTTGAGTGCTTTCTGTCTTGGCACATCTCTCAGTCAGAATTGCAGCTGAAAATGCTTCTCTTTAGCTATGGACTCAGCCATCTTGAGAGAATGTGATGCTCTGTCTAATTGAGAAAGAGAGTGCGAATCACTAGGGTGTCCAGTCTAGTTTACAGACTGCAAGGGGAAGAGGAACTGGCTTTTGTTCTAGTCTATCCTGGATGAGCAGTTGCAGAAGGTTTTGAAGGGTTTGGGGATCTACAAGAGTGACAGAGTAGATGGTACACAGAGCTTGAGGGAAAGTTGCATATTTACGATTGTAATTGAAAGGATGTGAATTACATGTTGAGCGTGTCCTATAGAAAAGATTCTCAAAGAAAGAGGCCATGTTGGACTTCCCTTTAGTTTTGCAGCCTATAAACTGCACGGCCAACAATTAAACCACTTGTCTTCCTTCCCAGCTATATGCACCATCACATTCTGTCGGTCTCCAAGGATGCACAGCGGAGCTCTCCCTGCACTGCTCCCACACGAACGGGGTCAGGAAAGCGCTTGGCTTTTTCCTGGGCACTGTCAGAGCTCAGCAAAACAACCACACGATGCCGCTGCCGACTCGCAAAAGAAGGAAATGCGCCCAGCCCAGCTCAAAACGACCCAAGGACAGAGAGCCAAGCTGAAAACGTCCCTGCTCCCAAATCAACTGTCAGGACAAAATTATTTTGCTGATCTTCCCCTTCCAGATACAAACTCTTATTTGCACCACACTGAAAAGGCAGCAAGAACTCCTTTGTGCTAGTGAATGTTTTCAACTCTCACAGAATTCGGTTTCAAACTTGAAAACATTTGTCAAAAACATAGCTCACAAAAGTGCCGGGTGAGAAAGCTGTTGCTGCTGACAACTTCAACTGCACCCATTGAACTGCACCACACGAAGAGTGGAACTGTGAGCCCATCTCAAAAGACATAGGCTTCATTCCTCCAAAATAGAAAATCCGGGAATTGATCCCATTCAAAGGTGCCAGAACTCTGTTCCTGGGCATTACCTGCCCTCAGTACTACATCAGCTGCACACCAAGACTGAGTATAGCTGCTGACCTTGTCCAGACTAAGTATACAGCCAGAATTTCAGGAGGCCACCTCTGAGAAGTGGAAACCACATGCCAAATTGACCCTTTCAGGAAACCACCTTCAAAAGATGGATATCAACTCCATAACTGTACAAATGGAGGGAGTGCTTCCACACCAAATATGCCAGGACAGAAATTGCCCTCTGCCCTTGACCTCCACTAGGCAGCTTCTGATCTGCACCTGAAATCCTCGGGCTACGTGCTGTTCTTTCCATGGAAAAGTATTGCCATTGTCATTCAGGAACTTACCAACTGAAAGTTGGATGCCACTTCCAGTATGGAATACATTCAACAATTGCTCCTACGCAGAAAGTTGCCCCATCAGAAAAGTTTTGCTGGAGTTTACCTCCCCATGGTACCTTAACACCTGCTCCACTAACACTGGCACTATGCCCTTTGCTTCCCAAGGATAGGCACTCTGAGCCACTTGACTTTGCCTTGCTGTCCATACCACTGCCCCATTTCTCCCAGCCTACCCTTGCTCTGCCTTCCCTTGCCTGCATTCCCTTGCCCTGCCTTGCCTACAACCTCTTTGCCTTGCCTTGCCTTCCATGCAAGTGTAGGAAATTCTAGGCAAGTCAAGGGAGAGGTAGAGAAGGCAGGCCCAGCGTGGTGATAGCAAATGGAGTGTTAGACAAGAGAAGGCCCCAAAGGGGTAGGCAAGGCTGGGCATAGGAAGGTACATCCAGTGATGGGTAGGCCAGGCAGGGACAGGGAGGCTAGGCAAGGCAAGGCCAGGTAAGAAAGGGAAGGCAAGTCAAGGCAGGGAATGGGTATAAAAGGCAATGCAAGGCAAGGGAAGGATAGGAAGGACAAGGGAAGTCAAAAGGAAGGAATGCAAGGCATGGCAAAGCCTGGAAAGAAAGGAGGAGGCAGGTCAAGGAAGGGGATGTGTAAAGGCAAAGGGAAGGGAGGGCTAGGTAGGCTGGGCAAGTCAAGGGATGGATTTGAAAGTCAAGGCTGGTGAGAGAGAGGCAAGGCAATGAGAGTCATAGGAGGGGCAGGCAAAGCAAGGCAAAGCCTGGAGAAAAGCAGCATTAAGGTGGGGAATGGGTGAGCGAGGCAATGCCAGGCAATGAAGGGGCAGGAGGGGCCAGGGAAGGACACAGAGGAGTCAGTAAGGCAAGACAAGGCTGGGGTTGGACAGGTGAGGCAAGGCAAGGGAGGGGATGGCTGTGCAAGGTAATGCAAAACAAGGCAATGCCAGGCAGGGAAGAGCAAGGGAAGGTAATGGAGCAGTAGGCAATGAAAGGCAAAGCATAGCAAGGGAGCTGTAGCCAATTCAAGGCAGGGCAAGGAAAGGGGTGGAAAGAAAAGGGAGTGGTATGCAAGGAAGGCAGGCCAAAGGACAGGCCAGGGCATGGCCAGAAAAGAGAGGAAAGGAAGTCAAGGTGAGGGATGGGTATGCAACACCACTGAAGGCAAGGGAGGGGTAGGAAGAGAAAGGCAAGGTGGGGAAGGGGTGGGGAAGGCAATGCAGGGTTGGGGCATGCAAACAGAGGTAGGGTTAGGCAAGGCAAAGGAAGGCAATTAAGAGCAAGGCAATGCAAAGCAATGACACAGCAGCAGGAGCAGTAAGGTGAGGCAAGAGAAGGATAGGAAAGGCAAGGCTAGTCAAAGGAGAGGAACAAAAGGTGAGGCAATGTCTGGGAAGAGAGGACCAGGCAGTCACAGGTGAGGGATGGGTATGAATGGCAATGCAAAGTGTGACATGGGTAGGCAAGGAGAGACAAGGTGAGGGATGGAGAGGAATGGCAAGGGCAAGACAAGGTTGGAGCAAGGGAAGGCAAGTTAGTGAGGCAAGTCAGTTTTGGATCCTGTGAGACAGAAGGCTTCTGATGGTAAAGCTGAGAAGGGAAGTGCAGATAGCAGAGGGAGCAATGCAGTTCGATGGATGCAGTTGAAATTGTAGGCAGCAAGAGCTTTCTCAGCTGGCACTTCTGTAAGCTAGGTTTTTGACAAATGTTTTCAAGTTCATAGCGTCACTCTGCAAGACTGAAAAAAATTGTTCGCAGAAATAAGTTTGTGTTGCCATTTGAATGTGGTACAAAGAAACGGTTTGCACTTGGAAGGGGAAGATGGGCGAAATCTTTTTGTGCTGGCACTGTAGATTTGAGAGCAGAGACGTTTGCAACTCGAGGGTTTCGAGCTGGGCTGGGCGCGTTTCCTTCTTTTGCGAGCAGGCAGCGGCATCGTGTGGTTGTTGTGATGAGCGCTGACAGTGCCCAGGAAAAAGCCAAGCGCTTTCCTACCCCGTTAGTGTGGGAGCAGTGCGGGGNGGTCGGGTAGGAATGGCAAGGCAAGGCAAGGCAATCGAGTGGTAGGCAAGAGTAATTGCCTACCAATTGCCCCAAAATTACGGGCAAGGCAGAGCAGAGAAAGGCAAGTCCAGCAATGGTTAGGCAAGACAAGTCAATGGCAGGGCAGTAAAGGCAGGACAAGGACATGGAAGACAGGGGCTGGCATGTCAAGGCAGGGGAAGGGAAAGAGGGAAGGGAAGGGAAGGGAAAAGGNAGCAATGCAGTTCGATGGATGCAGTTGAAATTGTAGGCAGCAAGAGCTTTCTCAGCTGGCACTTCTGTAAGCTAGGTTTTTGACAAATGTTTTCAAGTTCATAGCGTCACTCTGCAAGAATGAAAAAAATTGTTCGCAGAAATAAGTTTGTGTTGCCATTTGAATGTGGTACAAAGAAACGGTTTGCACTTGGAAGGGGAAGATGGGCGAAATCTTTTTGTGCTGGCACTGTAGATTTGAGAGCAGAGACGTTTGCAACTCGAGGGTTTCGAGCTGGGCTGGGCGCGTTTCCTTCTTTTGCGAGCAGGCAGCGGCATCGTGTGGTTGTTGTGATGAGCGCTGACAGTGCCCAGGAAAAAGCCAAGCGCTTTCCTACCCCGTTAGTGTGGGAGCAGTGCGGGGAAGGGCTCCGCTGTGCATCCTTGGAGACTGACAGAATGTGCTCCTGCACGCAGCGGGGAAGGAAGAGAGATTATTGTTGGCCGTGCAGTTTATAGGCTGCAAAAGAGAAGTGAATTCCAGCACGGCCTCTTTATTCTAGAACCTTTTCTGCGGGACCAGCAGCGGGATGTTCTTACGTTTGTAACTGGATTCTGTGAGACTGAAAGTTCAGAGGGTACATAGAGCTGAGCACAAAGACTGTGTGTGCCACAATTTGTAAGGTGCAAGGGGAAAGTTCAGTGTTCACTTTGTTTTTCTAGGACTTTCGGTATGAGAATTGCTGGATGTGGTAAGGCTCGAAGTTGGGCTCTGCCAGAGTGAAAGAATGTGATAGTACATTTAGTTTGAAAAGAAAGCTCCATTTTGCATGGTGTTATTGATATCATTCAAAGTGAATGTGAAACCCACAGCTGAACTAATAAGCATAATACACATCAGTGTGAGTGGTGCAGTTAAAGACTGCAGAGGAAAAGTGATGCCCAGCACCATCTCCTTTGTTCTAGGAACTCTTTTTTTAAGCAGTGGATCTTGAACGTCTCTATGCAAGACTGGAAGGAGAGGATTCAACATGCAGCTTAGAAGAAATTTCAGCTTCCTTTTGAAATCCCTGATTCTCACCACAGTCAAGGGACAATACAAGAAACAGTTGCTGGATTACGCCTCATTCTCCTTGCAGCTTTTCAACCACACAAAACAGTATCAGTCCATGCATCATCTTTCTCAGCTATTTGTAGTCACATTCAGAGCCCAGGGACAAAATTGCAATGGTCCAGCAAAAAGCTTGTTCACAAAAAATGTCAGCTGAGAACTCTCTTGTTTTGCTCAACATGTAACTCACACCTGTTGAACTGCCTTGTACTCGCTGGAGATGTGCACTCACTTTCCCTAAAGATCTGTCTTTAAAGATCATCCCGGTCTTTCATTCTCACAGATACCAAACACCTCCAAAACATCCACCAACTGCTCCCATACAAAAAGTCCTAGAACAGTACTGGTCTTCACCTTCCCCTTACAGCCTATAAACTACACCAAACATCGGTGATTCACACTTTCTCAACTTGATAAAGCTTCACTTTTTGTCAATGTCACAGAGTCCATCACTAAACCAAAGCATTTCCAGCTGCAGTTCAGACAGAGATGTGCCAGGACACAAAGCATTTGATAACCTTCCCTCTTCCCTGTGGAAACTGGTATTCACAGAGCAATCATTTTCACACACAATGTCGCAGAGTTCAACCAGCTGTATCTCACAGAGAAGTTAAGTGTCAGGACAGAGGTAGTTTCTGGATTATCCCCTCCTCCTAGTATCCCTTAAACTGCCCACAACACACTTTGGCTTTGCATCTTCCTTCTCACATATAGGTACCATCTCATTTTTCCACTCTCACTTTCAAACATCCAGCAGCTGCTGCCATAAAAAAGGCTCAAGAAGAAAAAGGCAGTGCTGGGCTGCACCTTNAAAGTTCATACCCACTGCTTCAGTCAAAACACACCAGTGCCAGGCAGTTTCCTTCTCAGCTCTAAGAACCATCACATTCTGTCACTCTTGTAGTCTAAAAACATTCCCTCTTGTAGTCTAAAAAAGCTGCATCTCGCACAGATAACTGTGCCAGGACAAGAAGCTTGCTTGGACCTTGCCCCTTACGTGTGGAAACTTGTATCTGCACCACAATCAAGTAGCCATCTTCTTTCCTTTGCAACCCATAAATTACTTTTACATAACCTAAAAATTACTTTCCTATTGCACACTTCTCAGCTGGTGAGCATCATCACGCACCTTACTCNGCCACATGTAAGCCACATCAAACTCCCCAGTGCACTCTGTACTTTCCCTGTCAGCTACATGGACCATAATCTGGATCTAGGAGTTCTAAAGCTGAACAGAATTGTTTCTACGTAGGGCTTGTACAGGAAATGTGCCAGCACAGGTAGCTTTCACTGACTTCTCTGTTGCCATTGATAACTTGGATTCAGGAGGCAATTGAGAGGCAGTCACTCAGCCACGGCACTCTGCAGGCTCATTCTCAACCATCACGCCCTTTCACTCTCTCAGATCCAAAATGTTTGAGTGTTTCTCACACAGAACACTGTGCCACCACTGAAGTTGTGGTAGGAGCTCACAGGTGGAACTCTGTCTTGGGTTGCAATCCAAGATGCATTCTATTCCCATCTGTGGAAACCGGTTGAAGTGGTGTTTTTCTTCATCTCATAACTCCGGGGAGGGAGGGGGCAGGTATCTTTCTGTTATTGGGCCAGCTGTTAAAACCAGGTGGGGCAGTGTTCTTTATCTCTTCCATGACCCATCCTCCCTCCAGGGGATATCTGCTGTTCATGGGCCATCGAGGCTCACTGCATGACTGATACAATTCCATCATCCCATTGGGAGATGCTCCACCCAGGGGGAGGAGCCAACCCTTCCTATCTGGATAAAACCTGAGAGTCAGAACACCAGGACAGCCTGTTTGCACTGCATTCCCGGAGGAAGACTGGACCCATCTCACCACCACTGGACCTTCAGAGGAAATCTACACCCTTCTACAGGATCATCTCTGCTCCAACAGAACCCCATCTGTCACTCCAGGAGGACTTGATTGGACTGCTCCCAACACCCTGACCAACAGGGTGTCAGTTCGTATTCTGACTCTATCAGTGTTTTTTTTATTTTGTTTGTTTGCTTTTTTACTACTACATTTTTATTTTTGATATTCCTAGTAAAGAACTGTTATTCTTATTCCCATATCTTTGCCTGAAAGCCCCTTAATTTCAAAATTATAATAATTCAGGGGAAGGGGGTTTACATTCTCCATTCCAAGGGAGGCTCTGGCTCTCCCTAGTGGACACCTGTCTTTCCAAACTAAGAAAAGTTCATACCCACTGCTTCAGTCAAAACACACCAGTGCCAGGCAGTTTCCTTCTCAGCTCTAAGAACCATCACATTCTGTCACTCTTGTAGTCTAAAAACATTCCCTCTTGTAGTCTAAAAAAGCTGCATCTCGCACAGATAACTGTGCCAGGACAAGAAGCTTGCTTGGACCTTGCCCCTTACGTGTGGAAACTTGTATCTGCACCACAATCAAGTAGCCATCTTCTTTCCTTTGCAACCCATAAATTACTTTTACATAACCTAAAAATTACTTTCCTATTGCACACTTCTCAGCTGGTGAGCATCATCACGCACCTTACTCACCTTGCAGTGACCAAAGATCTTGATACACCTTCACACAGAAAATGTGCCAGGCCCATCAGGTGTGTGCAGTTTCCAAACTTCAAGGAGGCAGTGAATGCCCCTTGAATGCGGTCTGAGTGCAAGTTAGCAATTGTAAAGTGGAAAATCAGAGAAGGCTTTCTGTGCTAGCACCTTTTCCTTTGCAAGCTGTAACTGGAAACTTTGTTTTACCTTCAGGTTGTGTGAGATTGAATGTGAATCGTTAAGGAGAAAACTACAGAGCAGCAGTGTGATTGGTGTGGTTTATGAGCTGCAAGGGAAACGTGCAGGCCACCCCTGGGATTTTGTTCTTAGTCCATTCTTACGGCAGCAGCTCCTGGATGTGTGAGATCTACAGCTGGGCTCAGTGAGAGTGGGAAATGTGGCTGAGAGGAAAGGTGCACACCCCCCCGTGGTGTTGTTGAAATGCTGCTATGAGCAAGACACACCCAGCACCTGCTTCTGTTCTGGCACCCTTTGTGTACAGAGCACATGGGCACTTTGGACCCTGCAAAATTGGAAGTGAGTGACCTGAGCCTGTAGCTGAGCAGGAAAGTGCAGAGCACAGTGGTGTGACTGTGCTGCCACTCTTGTAGCAGGGCATCTCATGCCCCACAAGGGCTGATCTGTTGTTTGTTAACCAAGGAGGACAAGCTGTCCTGTAGTGAGTTATTCTGGAGCCATGGGATCAACACTGGGCTGGCATCTGCCAATTGCCAATGAACATCTCACTGTTAAAGTGAGATCTGGCAAGATAAGCTGGGTTTATGACTGACAGACACTCACTTTAAAAGCCACACCGAACTTCCACAAGGCAGAAATCTTCTGCACATTTTCCTGGAAATGTGGGGGAGGTTTCCCATGAGTGGGGATGCCCCTTCACAGTTTCTCCTCAGGGGTTAAGTGAAGGAATCTGTGCACATTATCTTTGTTTTGGTGGCAGATTACATTCAGCTCCTGTTCAATCCTATCCCTATTGCCAGCTTTAATACAGGCTCCTTGCTATAGTGCATTGTTTATGTTATGCTGTAACCTAGTTGTAGTTCTTTAGTTTTATCCTGTGTAGTAACTTGGATTAAGATCTTTCATCTTTTTCCTTTGTCCATTTAATAAATTATTAATTTTTATAAATCTGATTTGCCATTATTAGAACTTGTGGATCAACTTAACTGTAGCCAAAATTTGAGGCTAAGGTAGGGCATGTCTGAAGCTTTCACTCTTTCTGTGACAACACCCCCAAACTGTGGCTGGGTGGCTCATAAAGCCCCTGAACCCCAACCTGGGCGGGGGGAAGTCACCGACATGAGAGCCCCCAGACTGGAGCAGCTGAACTCGATGATCCTCGTGGATCTTTCCCAGTTCAGGATATTCTGTGACTCAAAGTGAATCTCAAGCGCTCAGGGAACTCTGTGCCTGCTTGGGAGACAATGCTGCCTGTGATTTGCCCTTANTGGGGATGCCCCTTCACAGTTTCTCCTCAG
>VYZR01106953.1:9988-45387 GCA_013400675.1 Oxylabes madagascariensis
AAAACAATAGATGCCATCCTAAAGATGAACCATGCAACCTCTGCTTGTTTTATACCGTGATGGCATCTGAGCATGTGTGAGCACTTCAGTTAACTTCTAGAGTAAATAAGAAAATTTCAATTCAAAGTCTGTATGCAGCATCTTAGAACAACTTCTGTAGCAGTTACAGTAAATGGTTTTATGTTCAGTTTGTTACATGCCTACAATACAGGCATCTTTGAAGTTTCTCGTGTGAAACCCTATCAGTATGTGCAGTTTTAAGCTTTGAAGTATTGTGCTCTTATTTTGCAGGTTGTACCTGATCAATTCTCCCGTGGTAAGAGCAGAAAACCTGAGGTTTAAGGAGGAGGGAGTGAGGGATATCCTGAAGGATGTGTTCCTGCCCTGGTACAACGCCTATCGCTTCCTGGTGCAGAACGTTCAGATCCTGCAGCACAAGGTGCACTTCTGGGGGGTGAGGGCAAGGGATTTTCTGCTTCTTCAGGGTTACAGGGAGTTAGCATTGCAGGGAAATTCAGATTGGAAGGGAGGTCTGGACTCGGGAGGTCATCTGATCTTTACCTCCTTGGTCTAAGTTAGATCAGGTTGTATATTACACTTGCTCTTAATTGGTTATTTGCTGTTTGTACCATGCTTTATAAAGTTGTAATCACCTGCATCTTTTTCTTCTTGACCAAGTTTATTAAAGGAGAGGAAAGTAGGGGACTGCCAAGACATGACAGCTCTCATTTCTCAAATTAGAGTGCTGTGGAGTCCCTTTTATTTCACATCAGTGGCATGTTGCTGCATTCAGACTTGTGAAATCAGAGGTCCAGACCTCGTGTTTGTGGGGTCAGGACACACTGAGCAATCCTGCAGCTCCTCACAGCCTGGGAACACCAGTTAAAGCCTCATGTGCTGGAGGGGATCCTTCTGAGATGTCCCTGCTAAACCTGGGTGGGTTTTCCTGGCAATGTTTCCAGAGCAGCAGTTCCCCCTGATCCTGCCTTAGTGCTGCTGCTTTTTCTTTGCTGTTCCTCTGTGTGGTGTGGCCAGCACAGCTCTGGTCCAGGAGGTTCTGTCCCAGGGGGATCTGTCCTGCAGGCTCTGTCCCTTGGGCTGCAAGTTCCCCTGCACTGATTTCAGTGCTCAGCACCAAGCACATTGAACATGAGCAGAACTGCAAATCAGTCAGGAAAGCTATTTTCAGTAGTGGCTGCTGTGACGGTTCCTTCAGCTAACTCATTTACAGGGACTTTAATTATGAATCTGCATTAAAATGCTTAACTTGGGAATACTCAGTCCTGAATACATTAGCCACAGCAAGGAGATGATCTTCTGCAACATGACAGTAATTTTTTTTAAAAAGTTCTTTTTAAATGCAACTTAGAAAAAAGATTCAGAAATGGAATGGAAAGAAAGGCAGATCACAAAAGCAATAATGCTTTAGACTTGTGGGTTACATTTGAAGTCTACTAAAAATGCTGGATGAGTGACAGGAGTTTCTACACTTTCAGTGTGAAGGCAAGATTAAAATTTCTTTCTTATAGTAATTTTTCATTAAAATTGAAGATTTGATGTGTATATTGTATAGTTTCTATTGAAACCAATTCTAATCTTTCAGCTGAAATTAATGACAGCAGGTTTAGTGCAGACTTTTGTGGGAGAGTGGGGGCTAAATGAAAACTCCACACCTTGGTACTACAGGTGCAGTTGCAGTGGCAGCCTGGTCACTGTGGAGAGCTGTCATTTGAATCAATAAAGGCAGCTGAATTCAGAAATCAGTATGGTAAACAGCTGACTTAAACAATTGGATTTATCTGTTTTAGCAGCCTCTTTGGGGAAGAAGGTTTGCTAACTCCAGATCCTAATATTTAACAAGTCTTCTTTTTTAGTATCCCTGGACAGCATTCATCAGACAAACTTAGATGTTTTCCCCAAAATACACTTGTTTATCCTGTGTGACCTTTGAGTTGTCTAAATTGACCTTTATAGCTTTTTGCTGTGATCCCATTAAATCTTGGAATGTTCGCTCAATGGGGGTGGAAGACTCCAGTGGAAAATCCAAGTGCTTAAGGNNNGTGGAAGACCCCAGTGGAAAATCCAGGTGCTTAAGGAGATAGGTTTGGTGATTCAGTAGATGGATTTTTTTCTTTCTAAATAGCAAAATCCTTCCTATGCACCATATTAGGTAAAAGAATGTGCTATTGGAGGTGATAATGCTTAAATTAGATTTCATGCACAGGTTTAAGCAACTTTTTCATTGTGTTCTGCTTCCTGCAAGAGAGAAAGTAAAATCCCAGTGTCCTGGATCAGGTATAATAGTGATTTAATGCTTGTTGTGATTCCCCCGTTAATTGTAGTTGGTTAATGACTGCTGACCTCACACTGGGATTGCTCTTCTGCATTTCTTTCCTATGAATCTTCTCCTTTGTACTGTGAAAGTGGATCCATAGTTTCTGGGTTGAATAATCCAAACAGATTTTTTCATCTGGACTCTGAGGGAAGAGAAAATCTAAAGGCTTTTAAAACCAGCTGTTAAATACTGTTTGTAAATTAAAAAAAAATGCCAGAACCTTTCTCCAGCCTGTTGTAAGAATGTGTGAAAGAGTCAGAGCAGGCACAGACACGGTCTTGCTTGCAAGGCCCTGCAGAACCAGCAAAGTGATGCCATTTCTCAGGTGGCTGCAAACATCAGTGCTCCAGAAAGCGGCAAAAATGCACTGTGTGCATGTTGGATGCTGGAAATTCCACCTGTTTTTTCAGGTTGCTTCATTCATCTGTGTTTTTAATGTGCTGAAATTGTCACATCTTCTTATAATGGTCTTGTTTCCAGGCTTGCTCATGGAACAGAATCCATCTGCATAGTCAATTCCTTAGAAATGCCTCAGTTCTTCCTGGATGAAGGAGCTGTGTAAATTCAAGGATCCTACCCTGTGTCTGGAGGCTGAGGCTCACCCTGCACACAGGGAAAGGATTGGTGCTGCTTTTTATCTGCTTTAACAGGCCCAAATCACCTTAGCAGTCAAAGGTTGTGGTGAGGCAGCAGTGGGAGACAGGTTTTCCACAGCTCCTTCTCTTACATACCTGTGTCTGGAATTTAATGTTTGCTGGTGGGAAACCAGTGTAACTCAGGGAGAATGACAAAATAATGGTAGCTGACAGGTAGTTGGATATAGAGGTTTGATTATATACCCTGATGACTTGGAAATGTGCTTTGTGTTTTGATGATAGGATGAGGGAAGAGAATTCCTTTACAATGAGAACACGGTTAAGGAGAGCAGTAACATCATGGATAAATGGATTCTTTCTTTCACCCAGTCCCTCATCCAGTTCTTCAAAGCTGAAATGGCAGGTATGCATTTTTGCTCAGGGGGTCTGGGGGTGTTTCATGTTTGAGTGCAGAACTTGACTTTCCTTACAGAGATCCCCAAATTCCATGAAAGACTTTGATAAAAGGAAGGAAATCTTTAACCAGCTGCCATAATCCATGGAATGCTTCTTTCATGGGTGTTAAGTCAGATTTTGCTATGCTTGTTCATGAGATTTCAAAAAGTGATGAGGCTTTTTTTGTCACAGCTAATCCTGTGAGCTCAGTGATGTAGCTTGTTGCTGTAACAACGTCTGCTGCAGTGCTTGGAGCAATTAATAATATTATAATAGCCACTGAAAGACAGCAGTGAAAAGGAAGCCAAATAGAATTTGGAGAAGCTCTAAAAAAAGGGATAAAATGGGCAGTGCTCAAGTCAGCTGAATAAAATAATTTTGAGAGGTACATGAATACTGGCAATAAATTTTTCCCTTGTATAGTTCCACAGAGAGGTTTTCTTTGGAATCATGCTGTGGGAGTGTGTGCAGCAGGATGGATGGTATTAGGATAGCTATAAGAAGATACTGTCCAGGGTTTTTTTCCTGTATGTTGTGTTTTTCATCATCTCATACCTCTTGATGCTCACATTACATTGGGACACTTAATTGCAAAGAACCCCTTGAAGCAGTTGATAAATTTGCAGATAAGGGCACCGTGGGATTTGAAGAGGTTTTGGTGCATTTGAGGACACTGGAAGGCCAGATATTGGAAAGAAGGTGGCTTTGGCCATTTTTACTCCTGTTCATGAATAAACAAATAACCCCCCTCATTATCTTAAGTTGCCCTCAGAAGATTTTTAGAAGCCTTGGGCTTGGCAAGGAAGGTGTTAAGTGGGATAACAGATAATAAGAAAATAGCTAAATGCCAGATGTGAGTTCATGAGGACACAGGACAACCCTGCACTGCAGTCATGTCATACTTTCCCCCCTCTGATGTGATGATCACTCTCTCCAAGACCAGCACAGTGAGTTTATCTTGCTGTGATAGGGTAACCAGGTCTTTTGATATGAGCAGAATTCATGTGAGCTCATCTAAGAACATTTCATTAAAGGAAGAAAGAATCCTCAAGCTACCCAACCTCGCAGTATAACAGCTGGCTCTCACTGATGAAAATGTGGCTTCTTCCTGCAAGTTGTTGTCCTTGAAATTTGATGGTGGTTTGTGTCGAGTTTCGTGTGTTGCNTGCTGTGATAGGGTAACCAGGTCTTTTGATATGAGCAGAATTCAGAATTTCATTAAAGGAAGAAAGAATCCTCAAGCTACCCAACCTCGCAGTATAACAGCTGGCTCTCACTGATGAAAATGTGGCTTCTTCCTGCAAGTTGTTGTCCTTGAAATTTGATGGTGGTTTGTGTCGAGTTTCGTGTGTTGCCAAGCAGAAATAAGCAGAGCCTGTGCAAGTTTATATGCTGCATGTAAAGAGCAAAGTACTCTGAGGGACAGCAGAAAATTCATGTGTGAGTTTGTGAACCTGGGATCTTGAATCAGTGCATGGTTTAAACAGAAACAATTGTAGGAAGGTGACAATAGGGCTAGAAACTTGAATTATCTGCTCTGGATTTCTGAGAGGAAGATGAAGCTGACAAAAAGGGATGTGTCAGTGACCATCTTTACAAAGTAAGAAGATCCTTCCAAGCAGAAAAAGAAGGTTGCTGTTGGAAAATGGCAGTGTCAAGGCTTCCAAGGCAATAGTGTTGGTATGAAATGCTCTTGTCTTGTGTTAGATGAAGATAACATCATGTGCTTATCAAATGAGTGCCAGTCTCATTTGGAGGGGATTAATAAACAGATTTTTTCAATTTATTTTTTCTGCATAAACCCTGGATTCAGTCAGGCAGATCTTAATGAGATGCACTGAATTTGTGTACTGTGACATGACACTCTAATCTCTTTTACAAACCTATTTTGGGATTTTTTTTTATTTTCTAAAGATTTTCTACTTCATATCACTTCAAGTAGGAAAAATGTCAGGAAGAGACAAGGGAGGATTATAATGGTGACTGATACTGTCAAATGCTCGATAAAGGAGATGATAAAAATGTAAATTCCTGCAGCTGGAGGTCATGGGGTGTAAGAACACACAGGTTTGAAACTGGCAGTGCTGAGGAGACCCCACTGACCAGGGAAATGCTGCAGCTGGGCTCTCCTTCTTCCATTTCATTCAGTGTCTTTCAGAGTGGAGCTGAATTTTACACCCATCTCCTGCCTCTGGAAAAATGTTTCCATTAAGTCCAACTTATGGTAATTGTGCCCCAATTCCTGCTGGCACTTGGAGAGGTGGCAGTGGCAGCCCGGGGGGGTCAGTGTGGGATTGACCTCACCTGAAGGGGCTGAGGGACAAGGAAGGGGCTGAACCTGTGCCCCCTCCAGCTCTGTGGTGCCTGAGAGAGCCTGGAAAATCTGCAGAGAGGGGGAGCAGCTCTCTGCTGGTCCTGCATGGGGAGAGCTTTGCCTTCCAACATTGTGTGCAACTGCAGAAGAGGAGGCCCAGCCCTATCACTGTTGTACACCAAACACGACACAGACTCTCGATTAGAAGGCTGGGAAAATGACTCTTTATTTTTGAGATGTGACTCTTATATAGTATTTCACACAGACTAATTTGGTTGGTGAAACAAAGGCAAACCTCTTCAATCACATTGGTTAAAACAGATGTTCATCAAGAAACTTCTCCTGTGAGAAAGAATGGATAAACATAGGTACAGTTACAAAAACATTTCTCTTGTTTACAGAAAATCGCCTGGGAAAAAAATTCCCAGAAACCAAAACATCTCAGGCATTAAATCAGGGCTACACAGCCCCATTCCCAGTATTCATGGAAAATGGCACAAGTTACATTGTGTTGAAACGTGATGTGTTTCAGTGGTGTTAAAATCCTGTATTAAAAATCAATAAGCCTTATTAGGCTTTTATTTTCTACTGAAGTGCCCAATACAAGCACTTATTTTAGTAAAACATCTTTTCTCCTGATGACTGAAATGAAAAGAAGTGTTAAGTGTCTCCATGTAGATCCATGTCCTTTTCCTGAGTCACAAAAAAGCAGATTTCACAATTTGGTTACAGCTATTGAGAACAGAAATGCATTTTTCCAGGCTAATACTGTATTTCTTGTTAAAGATGCACTATCCCTGAAGGGTGGGATTTTTGATTATTTTAAAATTTGTTCATAATGGGTCTTGTAACTAACTAATGCATAGCTAGAGGAAAGGTTAGGATTTTTTAAAGAATATAAATTCCCCAGTAAATAATGTCTTCCCCACCATGGTGTGAATCTTCTGAGTGTTTCATTTTTAGGTTTAAATCCCAGTTCTCTGCCTTTAAAAACACTTGTGCTTTACAAAACACAGTGAAAAGCGTGGTGGGACTTTTAAAGCCATGATCCATTTACTCAGTAGCTGCTTGATTAATGAAGCTGCTTCAGAATGGAGCTCAGCAAGCTCTAGGCTTTTAGAGAAGTTAAATACAAGTTTTTCCTTAGCAAATTGAGCCCTGTGTAAGGTCCATCCCCCTTATCCCCCAATCTTCTCAGGAACAGCTGAAATTTGTTTCCCTGTTGTGTAGTGATGTCAGTGATGACCTTGGTGCTGGCAGCTTTCCATGATTTCAGAACTTGAAAATCCAGCTCTGTTTGTCCCTTACCTCATCAGCCTTGCTGCTGCTTCGCATTTCAGCTTACCCTGTTGCTTAGAAAAATAGTGAAAAATTGTAATTAATTCGGAGAGACTTGGTTGAAGTAGGTGTCTCAATTTGAATCTGCTGAGCTAAAGGAGGAAGTGTTGGCAGTAATTAAGAAAATTTTATTTTCTGGTTCGGCAGTAATTTCTGTTCAACTTGAAGTGCCTTGGCTATGTTTGCAGCATGTGCAAATGGAGGATTTGCCCAATCCCCTGCCATTAATAGTCTCTTATCCACTATCCTCTTTACCAGTCAGATAAAAGCGTAAGGCTCCTGTAATGTCTGTTTGCCTGGGATTAGGGAAGCAATTTGGGAAGGGGGAATGTGTTTGTCTTGAGCATGAGAGTGATGCTGTGCATATTCAAAATACAGCTGTAACGTGATCAATATTTAGTCACTTCTTGAAGCTTTCTGCTGTGTTTAACACCAGGACTGCAAATGATGCTGTGGTTTCTGAGTGAGGGGCTTGCAGAGGGCAGATTTTACCTGCAGGAACCCTTTTCCCTTGCAGCTTACAGGCTGTACACGGTGGTGCCTCGGCTGGTGAAGTTTGTGGATGTTCTGACCAACTGGTACGTCAGAATGAACCGCAGGAGACTCAAGGTAGGGATCAGCTGCTGCAGCCCTGCTCTGCCTGCAAAGGCCTGGCAGTCCCTGGTCATGGGATTTGTGGCAGCTCCACACAAGATCTTGGCTTTAAATTCTGTCACTTTGTGCCTGAGAGTGGCACAAAATTTAACCGTTTTCTCTCCTCTCTGCTTTGTGGGAAAAGCTAACCAAAATGCCCAATAATGCTGTTGCACTTGCTCAGTGGAGTCAACCAAAGTCAATACAGTCTGGAAAACAAGTGTATTGTATTAACATAGGAAGCTTTTGAAGCCTATTTAAGTGCATTTCCTGCTCCTAAAATAGCTTTTTTTTCTTGGTGAATTGTTCATTCAGGGCGAGAATGGGACTGAGGACTGCATTATGGCCTTGGAAACTTTGTTTAGTGTCTTGTTCTCCATGTGCAGACTCATGGTAAGGGAATTAATTACACCCCACTCTCAATAACACTTTAAAGCAGTTAATGTAAAAGCATCTTTGTGTAGCATAGTTCATTTTCCATCTTTCCCTTTTATTTGCTTATCTGTAGTAAAAAGAAGGCCTGTATCACTTGATTGATAAGGACACATTATAATTTCTTCCCTGATGCCCAAAAATAACATTTAAGTATCAGCCAGGAGGCAAATAAGTAGTATGAATTCCATTATTTATTTCAGTCTGCATTTTGAATAACAGTTGCAGACACTGTGTAAGCATTGTTTTTGCTGAACTGTCCTTATGTAATTCATGGTATTACTGATTCATAATGTACAAGCAATAAAGGAAAGCTGATGATTGAATGCAACATTACAGGCACCATATACTCCATTTATCACTGAGCTGATGTACCAGAATCTGAAAACACTCATTGATCCAGCCTCGGTCCAGGAGAAGAACACTGAGAGCATCCACTACCTCATGCTCCCCCCAGTCAGGTAAGAGGCAGTTCTTAGATGGCAAAATTGAGATTTGGTTGTTTGTTGGGGGATTTTTGTTCATTTTTGGGGTTTGGGAGTTTTTTCTTTCTTGTGGGTGGTTTTTTTTGTTTGTTTTTTGTTTTTTTTTTTTAATTTCACAGAACTGCTTCCTCACTTGTGTTTAAAACTGCATAACAAGAAACCAAACTGCTTTAATAATGTAAATATTCCTTTGTCTCTGAAAAAACATTAGGATGCTAGTGAACTAGATGCTAGTGTTCTTTTCTATGAGCACAGAATGTTTATATTTTGATTAAGATCTGATGAATTTTAGTCTCTCTGCTGTAGGAGAGCATTTCCCTTGCAGTACACTTCACACTCCACCCTCAATTTTAGCTGGGAATTTTCCCTCCGTATTTAGGCAGTAGATATATGTTAGCTTAAAGGACTGGAGATAGGAAGGAAAGCAATTAGGAGGAATGCATGTTTCCAATTCATAATATTTTCTTATGGTGGGCAGGAATATCCTTTTTTTACTCCTCAGACTGTGTGTTTGGCTCAAAGCTGTAGTGCCTAACTCTGAAAGGCCCTAAAGGATCAGAAAGATCACTGGTATCACTGGTATTGCAGTGGATTAAGGTCCTGCATTTGGTTCCTGCAGCACTGTCTGCTCTGGGTGTCTGAAAATAAGAGAAAAAACTTCCCTTCAGCGTTGCAGCTCAGTGTGAAAACCCTCAAGGACGGGGGACCTGACCTTGATACTTTACAGTTTAAAAATTTAAACCTTCTCTAATGGTGTGTCTTTTTATGGCTGCTGCATGCTTTGAGGAGGGTGTATGGTCTTTGTGAGAGCTTTAATAGTGAGAGTTACTGCAACAGGGAGCTGGGGATTGACATAATGATGGTGCTGATTTTCTGTTCCCTGGGCAAGTGCTGTGAAGAATATGTAATCAAGGAATGCCACCCTCATCAGGGAGATGCCAGGAATAGGTTTGGGCTCCTGTGGAAGGGAGTCAGGGAAGGATGGGGAGTTGTTTGCAGGGACTCAGTTCAGGCATGGGCTTAGCACAAGCATTTAAAAGTGGCTTAGTCACTCTTCACTGCAGTTAGTGCTGACTTGCTGCTGCATCATGCAAATGTGGGATGCATTTGAGGCTCGCACCACTTTTCTCTGTGTTGCATTTTGTTTGGGTTTTTGTCTGTCGCTAGTTTGTGGAATTTATTGGATCCACTGAGTGTCAGTTACTCCCTTGTCCCACAGTAAAAAGGCTTTTCAAATCCAGAGTATTGTTGGAGTTTCACCTGGAGTTGCAAAGCACATCACTACATTTACTTTGAGAGTTTTCTGATACAGCATAAGGACAATATTGTCAATTAATAGGAAGAGAGATTTTTGGATGCAGTGACAGAAAACACCACTTTATCGGTGTGGTTAGTGTAGAAAAAACTGAAGGATTTGGCCATTTTCACAGCTGAGCTTAACTCAGCACCTGTGTTAAAACCCCACCGAGGTCCTGCTCGGTTGCTCAGTGTCTGAACAGATGGGTTGCATTAAATTTTGTGGATTTGCATTCAGTCTTTGAAAAATACTCTCATGTTGTGGCTCTGCAATGATGTTCAGTGATATTGAAATACTGTCCCATCATCCTGTATGAAGCTTTCTGGGAGCAAAATATTCCATCTTGTCATTTCCACGTTTCCAAGTTGTTGGAGAATCATCCTCAGGGACTGATTTTTGGAAGAATAAAAGCTTCAAAAGAGACAGAACCAACTCAAAGCCTTAATGCTGCAATGGGCATATTTCAGCTGTACGTTTTGCTTCACCAGCTCTTGGCCAGTCCTTACTGGAGTTGGGGTTTTCATCCCACTACTTCTGCTCCTTGGATTACAGCAAGTGTCTGTGTTCGTTTCATTTTATTCATATCTGTCTTTTTAACCGATACCTTTGCTCTTGCTTTGATACCTGAGTGGTTTTAAAGGAGCTGCCTAATTAGTGCATCTACTCAACAAATCAGGAAAACCACATTATCAGAACATTTCGTTTCTTGGACATTTGAAACAAGATGTAAATGTCAACTGCCTCAAAAAAAAGCCAAAAATTCAACCCTAATCCTCTCCCTACTCTACCTGCCAAAAAATGCCAAAAGGCAAAAAAAACCCCCAACCCTGCCTTGCCTCAACATGGATGGGTGTTAAAATTATTGAGCCAGGAAAGATGTTAAAACTCTAAAACATCGAGCTCAAATATCTGCAATTTCTGAAAGAGATGATAAATGGAGAGCCACTGAATTGTTGTTACAGGGAATTCATTGCTGCTATAAGTACCCTATTAAAAATATCTTTCTGCATCTTCTTATGATATTATTAATGTAAATTGTACTTTTTATTGGCGATTACTAGAACAGGTTGTATGACTCAATCCTCTGCACCTTGTGAGAGGTGCTAACAAAAGATGTAAAAATAGCTCTGGTATTTGTTTTCAGCAAGTTATTTCCTCCTCATCTTCTCCACAAAGAGAGAGGAAAAGTCTGTTTGTTCATTTTTCAAATTGCCCCAACCAGGGCATAATTGAGTCTGTTGCAGGGAATGTCAGAGAAGGGGGTAAAATGTTTTCAGTCTGCTCAAAAAGATGTGATGAAAATGAAGCAATTATAATGTTTCCTTTCTAATCTAGGGAGGATCTCATCGACAAAAAAATTGAGAGTGCCGTTTCTTGTTTGCAGTCTGTGATTGAGCTGGGACGAGTTATCAGAGACAGAAAAACCATCCCAGTCAAGGTTAGAACTCCTCACATCTCCTCTCATACCCTGGGAATGTGTAACAGCTTTGTAACTTTGGGATAAACCTGGGGAGACTGAATAGTTAACTTTCTGGTTTGGGTTTTTTTCCCCCAGTATCCTTTGAAAGAAGTAGTAGTTATCCACCAGGATCCAGAGGCTCTGGAAAACATCAGGTCTTTAGAGAAGTACGTACTCGAGGTAAGAACATCATGTTTGAGGGGATTGTGTCTGTTGGTTAGCTGAACAACCTTCCCTGTTGACCATATTAACAACTCACAGGTGAAATGAATTTCCAGGAGAGCTGTTATGAAAGGAGATATCAGTGGGTGATGTGCCAAAGTCAGTTTAGTGTTGAGAAACACTTAATCCTACAAACTGAGAGGCTGTTAGAATCTGCCCTGTTCGCATTCTCTAAAGCCATGAAATCCATATTCAAGGATCAGTGCCACAAAATTCTTGTTCTGTTCCCACTAAGCACTGGCAGTACAGGATCTGAGGGGGTTTTCCCTTGTGCAGAAATGGCATGGCCCTTATCCTGTGCCTGTTCTTGGCAGCTTAAGGGTTCTTTCTTCCCTTCAGTGAGGTGTCTGTAACAGCAGATCTGCTCACATGCCTAAAATGTGCCGTCATGTTGTGGTTGAAGTTGCCATTGTCAAGGTCAGCTGCTTTACCTTGACAGGGAGAACAAAAATGTGCCTCTTCCCAAGGAGGATCAGCTGACCTCGCTTGTCTTGGTGAGGGCAGCCATGTCAGTCAGGAAATTTGGGAGATGAAGCACAGGAGGACCTCTGAAACTTGTGTTCTATTTAATTCCAGCAACACGAGCTTTCCCCAAGCCTAAGTACGCATCTATGGCAAGTCTCTAAAAATTCTGCTGGGGGAGTGAGCACTGGCTCAGGAAGTCACAGCTCAGTGCACAGGACCTCTACATCAGTGCTGTATGCTCCTTGCTTTAGTTATTGTGGGAGTTAAATGCTTAAGAATTGTTCACTAGAGGAATTTTAATTAAAAAAATAGTAATTGATTTGCAAGTGGGACTGTAAAGCTTTTCTGTCACGTTAATGTATTGATTATTGCTCTTAGACTTGGCAGTTAGGATCCCTCTCTTCAGAATTGTTGTTATTATTAATTATAATACTTTCAATATCTGACTCTCTTCAACAGCAGATTTCTGTGAAATTTAGAGTAATGTCTGTCCCATTTTTTGTATCTGAAAAATAAATTTGTAGATTGTAGAGAATCCAGTTTTAAGGGAGATCAGGTTTGCTTCCTCAAATTACTTCCAAAAGACTAGTTGCTAAAATTTGTTGTCAGCTTCTACAGCTAATGGAAGGTAACAAAAGAAGCTAAAAATTTTAAAATTATTATGTAATTGGGTTGTACATTAGTATGTTTTGATTTGTATTCCTTTGCTACTGCAGACAAAAATGTCTCTTCTGGAGAGATGAATTAAAATAAACTCAGATGCCTTTGTGGAAGTACAAACACAAAGTACTGTCTATTGTCCTGGTTTTATTATGTGTCTTAAAATTCAACAAGCTGCTGCTGAGCTTAGTGTGTGTTTTATTGTACTGCATGGCCATCAATCCTGTTGTTTACTGGATGGTGCAGAGCTAAAGAGGTCAGTGATTACAGGCAGGCTGGGCAGCACTGCTTGGGCTGCATTTGCAGCTTTGTTCATCAACCTCCTGCCTATTCAGAGCTTTAGAACCTTCAGTGATTGCCAGGAGTAAATTTGCAGATGCCAGAGGTAATGGGTAAGGAGAATTACACCATTTAATTTCGTGTAGTTGCTGACAAAAGAATTGGAAAAATATACTTGTCAGTTCTTCAGAAATTTCATTCATCGCTTTTGCAAAAGGAGCTGTAGTCTTTGATCTGCAGTGCTGCTCTCTCATCTTCAGAACACAGCAAGTCATTTAAATAAATGGATTTTAATATTAGAACTTGCCAGATTATAGAGTTGTCATGCAAAAATAGCCAAGCTCACAAAATGAAGTAAACCCAGAGGGCTTTTAGCAACTGGACACAGTTGCATTTTATTCGTTTCTATTAGAGGCCTTTTACACGCCTGGGTCAGGACTTCTCTTCCCAGCTGCTTCCAGGGAAAAGCTTTTCTCTGAGTAAATTTGACGCTGTGCACAGTCAGAATCTTGTTTCCATCCAACCTTTGTATTCCCTCCAAGCCCCAACCCTGTGTAGGGCTGCTGTAAAACAGAAAATTGACTTCTCCATCAAACCCAGGGGCTGAGCCTGTGATGAGGCTGAATTGTCTGACACAGGAGCTGTGGCTGGGGGGCCAGCAATTTTTCATTTCTTACACTATTACATAATGAGTACTTACTTTCCTTTTCAGGCTGCCTGCTTAGAGAGCCCAGCCCAGCTGAAGCACAGCTTTTCTGACATTTCTGTCTCTGTTCTGAGGACTGGGCTTAGCTGGGGCACATGGCACCAGCTAAAGGCTCTTGGGTGTTCAGGCCTTCCATGTGCAGCTCTTCCAGCTGGTCATGGGAAGGGCTGGTTGCCTCAGTATGTCCACATGAGACTTGAAAGATGTGTTAAGGAGCTAATTTTGAGTAATTAGGAAGATAAAATTAAGAAATATTTTAAGTCAGAGCACTGAGACTGATGTAAACAGACCTAAGATACAGATTTTTTTTTGTTTTTCTAAGACTCATTCTGGGTTTTTAAATGGATAATGTGTACAGAAGAACTATTTCCTAATCTAATTAGTACGGAAAACTTGTCCTGATGGAGTTGGCTGCTCTGTGATTTATCTAATCAGGCCCAAAGTCATCTTTCAATTTGCGCTATTTTTTGGATTATTATTTCTTTTTGCCCACGAGGTTGTCATTTACAACTCGTGGGCTCATTTCCAGCAGCACCCCATTGAAACTGAATTTCTGAAGTGCGTAATTTTCATTAGATTTCCTAAAAGATGTATTAAATAAAATTAGATTCAGTTGTGTTCTTGGCTCCTGATGTCAGTAGGACTTCCTAGGGAATTAGGCTGCGGCTCAGAGGTTGTATTTAAGCATTATTTCTCAATCCAAATGTTTGGCTACTTGCTAGTCCTGTCATGCTGATGCTGCCATTTACTTCTGCTTCCTAAATGCCTTGGAGCAGCTTGTTTGCCAAGTGCACCTGGTGATGCTGTAGGATGGTGATGGGAGCTCTGACCACCATCCAGTGGGCATTAAACACCAAATGCTTCAAGTATTGGGCAGCCTGGCAGACAGAACCTGCTGGATCGCAGTGATCGTACGTGCAGGTCTGTGTCTCATATTTTCCAACCCCAGTCATATCCCCCTTCAGCTTTCTTCTCTCCAGAGAGTTCCAGCCTTAGTCTTTCCTCATATGAAAACTACATTGTCCTCTCAATCAGTTGTTGTGTAAAACTTCCCACAGCACCACTACGTTCCCTTCAGATATGGGGACAAAATGTGCACCTGTAACTCAGAAAAATGGGCACACACATTCCTGCAGTGTCTGGGGTTTCTCCTGAGGTCCATGCAGGTTTTATAAGTTCTGGCTGCAGGGCACAGCCAGAAGCTTTTCTGGGCAGGCTGGTTTTATGTGCAGTGAAGGGTTGGAATGAACAGGTAAGGAAGAGACAAAACGATGCCATTTTGTACAGCCTCAACCATAAAATGGTTGGTTACGGTTCCCTGGCTTGATGAGTTCTGAAAGGACTGTTCCAGCAGAATTGTCCCTCCTGAGCTCTGCCAGGCCAAATGGCTCCACCACTGCACACAGAGGGAATGGGTTTAGCTCTTCAGGCAGTTGTGAGGGGAAGGTAAAAAGGGCTGTTAAGTAGAGGGCTGATTTGAGGTGAGAGCTGTCTGAAAACAACAAAGAACCGAGGGTGAGGCTGGGCTCTGCTGCTCTTCAGGGCTGGCTTCGTTCGCTCTCCGGTGCCGCGCCATGACTTGGTCCATGGAGACAGCCCCACACAAACCTCCCACCTTGCCACTGTGCCCTTCCCTGAGGCCGTGTGTGTGTCCCTGCAGGAGCTGAACGTGCGGGCGCTGACGCTGTCTGCGGACAAGGGCCGGTACGGCGTGCGGCTGCGCGCCGAGCCCGAGCACACCGTGCTGGGCCGGCGCCTCAAGGGCGCCTTCAAGTCCGTCATGGCCGCCATCAAGGAGCTCAGCAGCGAGCAGCTGGAGCGGTTCCAGGAGACAGGTCTGTGTCCTGGAGGGACTTTGTGATGCTTGCTCGTGCTGTATTTTGTGTTCTCTACCTTCGAGACTGATTCTGAGAAACAGGGAAAGAAGAAGCGCACAGTTTGTTTTAAGAAGACTGCTTAAGTCCCATGCCTTTTTTCCTCCTAGACCGTGTGTTCGTCAGAAGCACGAACAGCAGTGGAACAAAGATCTCCTATGCTTTTTAGTTAGTTTTAGCTAACTAGAGCAGAGAAGTTCCCTAAACTGTTTTTTTTTTCCTTTTTCTTAAGACTGTTTAAACCTGCTCCAGACTAAAAACCCAAAGGAGCACTAAGAGCACGCACCTGCACCTTCTGGGGCCTAGGACAACATTTTTCTCCAGTGCTGAAGGAATTGATAAAAGACTAAGAAAAAAGACTTTCTCAATTTGCCATCTCACTTCAAAACAAGAAGTTTCATTGTTTCATATTATTCATTCTTTATGCTTGTGGGCACTTTGTTTATTAAATAAATTGTTTTTTCCACTTTTTTCCAAAAAAGTTTTTTCCCGGATCATTTAGAAGGAAAAGCTGTTTAGGTTTACTTTACCAGAAAAATCCTTATTTAAGGGGTTTTCTCCCAAATTTACCCTAAGCCAAAACAGTCTGTAGTGGGACAGATCCCTCAAGTGTGGGAAATAGGAAAAGCAGAAAACTCTCAGAGCTGTGTTGATGCAGGCCTAGAGATAGAAAGATCCAGGAACAAGGACATGTAATAATAAATCTGTCTTTCTGTGCTGTGTAGAGGTAGGCCTTAGCAAGCAGAAAAATATGTCAAGCAAGATAATAGAAAAGTTTAATAATGAGACTTTGTGCTTTGTTTATAGAAGAGTAGAAAAAGTTCCTGAATAGCAAAAAATACGAAACAAGCACCTATTGTTAGATATGAGGTATACGTATAGTTTTAATGATTGGTTTATGCAGATGTCTGTAAGCTCTTAACAATTTGCTGTTGGTTAGAAAACTTTTAAAAGGCCTTGTAGCAAAGAGAACTTTGGCTGCTGTTGGCAGGACGTGAGCTGTTGCCATCTTTCAATTGTCTCACCCTGTAATGAGGCTGATGTTGCAATAAAGCTCGAGGAACATCTCCCAGCAGTCCCATGCTGTTATTTGGAAAAACTAGATCCAACACTTAAGGGTGGCAGGGTATCTTTTTGTGGCCTTAGGGGAGCTTAAGGCCTACTTCCCTCTTATTAACCCTATTCAGCTGTTACAAGCAGAAAATTGAGGTTTTTTATTTCCAGTGTTTTTCTGACAGTAAATTAGAAATGGCCACAAACACTGATCTCAAACTGTTCTCCTTTTAAACTGTTCCTTCCTGTCAGAGGAGGTTTAGGATGGATAATAGGAAAAGGTTCTTCTTCCAGAGGGTGTCGAGCATCCCAGGGAATGGGCACAGCCCCAAGGCTGCCAGAACTTTAGGAGTGTTTGGACAACACTCCCAGGGATGCACAGGGTGGGATTGTTTGGGTGTCTGGCCAGGAGTTGGACCCAGTGATCCCTGTGGGTCCCTTCCCACTCAGGATGTCCTCCGATTTTAGGTGCTGCTGTAAAGCCAAGATGAAGCAGAGAATAAGCTTTCTGTGAGACTGAATCAGATTGGAACTGCGTGCTTGTGCAGTAGCTTTTTTTCTAAAAGCATTCCTTCGATTCCAGAGTTACGAGTGGGTGTGAATTTTGCAGCTATATCTGTTTAGTGAACTGCTTAAATGGAAATTTGGAGTTGGTGGAGTATACAGGTTATTTTTAAGTTTTATTCCATTCAGATGGTTCCACACAAACAGTTGCTGAAGTGCCTGTGTTTTAGTGAGCTCTGCTGCCTGGAGAAGTGCTTGTGTGAAAAATGGGAATGTGGGATAATTCAGTGCTGCTTACTAGTGCTTAACTGCTGTTTGACTGCATTGCCAGTATATGTATTGCATGTGTTTGAAGTCTGATACTGGGTTAAAGCTTTCTGAATTTAAAATTGAGGCTTTTACTTGGATGGTAAGAGATGCTCTCCATCTTCCAACCCTGCAGGCAGCATTGTTGTGGAAGGACACGAACTCCATGGGGAAGATCTCCGTCTCATGTATCAGATGACAGAGGGATCTGCCCAGTTTGAGGCACACTCCGATGCTCAGGTATTTTATTGGTTATTTCCTCTCCTTCTTTTTTGATTAAGGGAAGAGTTCCTCAGGAAGCAATAGGAAAATGATGAGGTGAAAGCTTGGGTTTGTTAGTTCAGGTAGTTCAGCATGTTCCAGGAGTGTGTGAATCCCGGAGCTGTTCAATATCCTCTCCACCATCGTGTTTTGTACGTGAGGAGCTCTCTAAAAGCATCCTGAGCTCCTGAGAGTGTTACTTCCACCTTGTTTCCAGTTTGTCCCCTGTTCCTCAGCGTTCTGTGCATTTGCTCAGGTTTTGGTGCTGCTGGATGTGACCCCAGACCAGTCCATGGTGGATGAAGGAGTTGCCCGGGAAGTGATCAATCGCATCCAGAAACTTCGCAAGAAGGTGAGCAATTGGTGGGGTGGGACAAGACATTTTCATTGCCTTTTCAGCAATCTGGGCAATATGCAGCAGAGACTGCATTTTTTAATTAAATCTGAAGCCCTGTATCATTTGTTCCTCATGTGTGGTTTTCTGATTGGATTCCCTTGCAAGAGCTCTAAAGGATGTGTAGAGAAAATTTTCGTGGGGCATGTTATCTTGGAAAAGATATCTGTGCAGTTAAGGCTGCATAAATCATGGATTCATAGAAAAGTCTGGGTTGGAAAGGACCTTTCTTCAGCATAAGACTGAAAAATGACAAATTTTTATCAAAATAGATATTTTTTACATGATATATATATATATAATATATACATATACACATGTAGTGGTTTTTTTATACCTATGTAGATTTATATATTTTAATGTTTTTTACATGTATAAAACTTAAGAGGATTTATTTCTGTGTAAAATATAATCAGGAAGGAATGTGGCCGTGAAAACTCTCCCATGTGTTACTGGATGATTTATTTAAATTTAGTTCTGTAATGACATAAAGCCATAATTTATTTTCACTATAATAAATATCAATATACTTCATCTTGCCTATACTCCCATGTTTTAAGATTCTCGGTGTTTTTGCAGAAGGGTTGTTTTTTTTCTAAGTCTTTCATGGAAGCTTTTAACAACTGCTTGAAAAATACCTTTTTTCCTTAACTTGCCAAATATCCCTCTCCTGGTTGGTGGTTTTGCTGTCAGTAATGGTGTGTCTGTGTGTCCTGCAGAGGAACCTGGTCCCCACAGATGAGATCACGGTGTACTACAGGGCCCTGCCAGAGGGGGAATACCTGGACTCCGTCATCCAGCAGCACGCTGAGTTCATTTTTGCCACAATAAAGGCAGACCTGAAGCCTTACCCGGTGCCTACCTCAAAGGAAGTTCTCATCCAGGAAACAACCCAAGTAAGAAGGAAAAGTACTGCTTGCATCTTATTTGCTTGTAACCCAGCAAGCTGCTCCAATTAAAGAATAATGGTGTCAATATTTATTGTGGGATAGAGCAGATATTGTTTTCTATTTATAACTTTCTGTGTTAGTCTTTCTTGGTGTATAAAAGAAAGGAGTTGAGTTCTGTATGTGTGGTGTTTTTGAAAATCAAGCTGCTTGGATACCAAAGTAAATAACTGAGGCAGTTGTTTGTCTGAACTTAATACACAGTTATTTGTACTTGGATTAGTGTTGTTTGAACAGCCCAAATGTTGTTGCTCTGATTTTTTAGATTAATAGACTTTTTTGTATTAGAACTTCTCCTTCGAGGCTAAATTTGGCTTAAGACCAGCTTGCTTAATATTTAAGGATGTTTTTTCCTCTGCCCTGTGTTGCTGAAGTTGTCTGTTGTAAAAGTGTAGTTCCACAGTTCAAATAAGCAGCAATTTCTGTTGTTTTCTTTGATTGCTTCTTCTGACATATTTGATGATCATTTCGCCATGTTTTTCCTGAAATTTACTCTATTCAAAAGGCAGGGAATAACTGAAAGGAAAGGGCACATTTCATCCATCTTAATAGTATGTGTAAAGGAAATGTTTTATAGTTATTAATGGCACTTCTGAAGTTGTACAGATTTGGAACAAAGTCCTGTTTGGCCTTTTTCAAAACTATCAGTTTCATGTAGTGACAAAGAGGGGGAAAACACTTAAGTAAATACTGCGGTTGAGACATCACTGAAAATCTTTTTTCTAACTACTTATTTGATACTTCTGATGGACAGTTTGATGCAAAGTCAACATCAAATCTGAATTGGAATGTAAAAGCAGCTGGAAATATAGTGCTGGGAAGCACCTGTCTGATTGCTTGCCTCAAATCACCTGTACCTGAGCTTTAGTTGCTTTTCATGAAAACTTTCATGCCTGTGCAAGTATGGTTCCCCCCACGCTTATTTTACTCTTCCCTAAATCTAACTTAGTATATTTTAGTGAAGAAAACCATTGTGGAAAGATGAGCGTATTGGTTTAGTCGTAAATAATGCTGTGTGTGTAGAGATGAAATCCTACCCTGACAGCAGGCACCTGACCTGATTTTTATGGATGGAACTGATGGCTGGCATCTGGATGTCAGCAAAAACCAGGCAATCCTTCCAGTTGTGCAGATGATGAGCTGGTGTGTGACCCCGGGAGAGGTTTGTAGGTCAGGCCATGCATTTGCACAAATGTTGAATTTCAGACGGAGAAAATCTACAGAAATCTTCACTGAAAAACACTGTTCTGCCAGCCAGTTCTGTGGGGCTGTTGATAGCTCAGTTTAGAGAAACGCAGTTATCTCATGGTGGGCATCCAGCCGAGAGGGCCTCTTGCCACTTTGAAACCTTGGCAGGGAGGGTGTTTCCAACAAAACCATGAGCAGGGAATTGGGCTTCTTCTTCTCTCTGGAGAGAAGGCTCCATGGAGAGCTCAGAGCTCTGGTGCCTAAAGGGGCTTCAGGAGAGCTGGAGAGGGACTTGAGGCAAGAGATGGAGGGACAGGACACAGGGAATGGCTTCCCACTGCCAGAGGGCAGGGATAGATGGGATATTGGGAAGGAATTGTTCCCTGTGAGGGTGGGGAGGCCCTGGCACAGGGTGCCCAGAGAAGCTGTGGCTGCCCCTGGATCCCTGGAAGTGCCCAAGGCCTGCTTGGAGCAGCCTGGGATGGTGGAAGTTGTCCCTGCCCACAGCAGGAAGAGTGGCATGAGATGGTCACTGAGGTTAAGTACCTTCCAACCAAGCCACTCGAGGATTCTATGAGATGCTGCAAGTCCTGACTGCTGAGGGGGTGCAGTCTGTGTGTGGGAGATGGAGGCACAGAAGAGCAGAAGTCGTGCACTTGTTCATTATTATTTTATTTTAAGGAGCCTCAGTTATAGAATATAGAATGTGTTGGGTTTGGGAGGGGACCTTGAAGATCATGTAGTCCCACCCCCTTCCATGGCAGGGACAGTCACCCCGGAGAACTTCCTCGTGGAGGTGCACTGTGCCTGCTGCAGCCTTTTCTGTGCTTATGGGCTTGATGTGCCTCTGAGCTGTTTGTCACACACTTAGACTTTTAAATAGATGTTGCAGAGAGAAACAGATGACTGAGATCTCAGTGCAACTGTCAAGTGCTCCTTGAAGTCTCTGTTGCTGGGCCTGCAGAGATGGATTGCTTAGGGCAGATCCTTGACTCCCGTGTTCTGCTGCAACTTCTTTGTCACATGGAGAGCAGTGACATGAGGAAGCCCTTCCTGAGAAATCCATTCATGTGAGTGTGTAAGTTAAGGCAGCTGTGGCAGGATCATTGCACAGAATTTCTGGAAGTTATTCAGAGGAGTAACAGGAGTCTGCTTGATGTTGAATATATGTGAGGACTGGAACAAAAAGGAAATGCACTCCGTCCTTTTTACATTTATTGTGATTACATTCAAATCATTACTTCTGGGAAATTGTCCTGGATCGATTTTTGATGTAAGGCTTTAATTCTGAGCTCCTTTCCCAAAGACTTGCTCCAAGCCACAATTAAAAAAAAGAAAAAAAGGCAGTTTCTCAGAAACTATTAGGGCAGAAAAGCAGGTACTTGAAAAATGAATTCTGAATTGTTGGTAGAATGGATAAACACAGAATGGCATTTGTTGCTGCATAGATGTTTTTCCCTACTTTGTAATAAGACCTCAGTAAAGAATGACACTTCCAAATTTGTCTATCACCCTTTGGATAGTGTCTCTCGCCAAAGACCATCTCTAAATTAAAAAAAAATGGCTTAAATGGTCTTTTAGTATCAATTGTTCATATGGGTTATTTGTGAATCTTTTTTGGAAGATCCGTGTTGGATTTCCTGGAGTGCCTCCAGGTCTGACAGGGTCACTGGTACCTTCTGGGGAGATATTCAAAGGCCGGTGGTCCCAAGGCAGCTGTGACCCAAGGGGTTCTCCGTGGTCCCCCAGGGATAGTGGAGGCTTCTCCAGGCAGCGACTGAGAGCAGGGCCCTGGGCAGTACTCTGAATTTCTCTGGAAGAGTGTTCCTCTCAGGCAGATTGGCTTTGGGATTGTGTTTTGGGAGGGTGTCATCACTGCTCATCACTTGTGAAAATCAGGCTGTTTATTCCCTGCTTTCCTGACATCTGGTACAGGCAGATTCCTGTCTGAAGCACCGTCACTGAAGGAACATGTGGGAAAAATCCCTTTTTTGTGATAAATCACGTTTAGTATAGCAAGGCAAGATCTTAGTGTTGTTTATTGAAGGAAAATATTTTGCTGTGTTTGTTTAATAAAACAATATTGAACTAATACTAATCTCTGTCTTTCCCCAGCTGAAGGGATCGGAGCTGGAAATCACGCTGGTCAGAGGGGGGCTGTGTCAGTCTGTTGGCCCAGCCTGTGCCTATGTCAACCTCAAAGTCTGTGTCAATGGGACAGAGCAAGGTAGGAATGAACATCCCCAGCTTGATTTGTCAGGCCTGGTGTAAGGGAGAATTTGGAAAAGGTGTGCTGAATGCTGGAGCCTGAATTTGTTTGAAAGATGGTGCAGCCTTCCTTCCAATAGGAGCTTTAAATAATTCTTGCAACCAAGTTTATTCAAAGCAAAACCACACCTGTCCATGGGTTCTTCTGAGGGAAACACTCCCCTGGGCACAGGAGTTGTTACTCCTGCTCCAGGGATGTCATTGTAGGACACAAGAAAAAGATGAGAGACTCCATAGATTTCAGGAGGCATGGAGAACTTTTATTGTCTAATTCTTACTACCTTTTATAAGGTGTTCTGATACAGAGTTAACATCATTGGTGAACAGGAATAGCACCTCTCTAGTCCCATTGGTTAAACCAGAGAAACAGAACTAGAAAGGTGAAAACACCACCTGGAGAAAGGTTGTTTTGAGAAAAAATACAGTTGTTTGCCAAGATTGTTTTGAGAAGAAGCTCTCTTGAGAAGTTTTCCCTTGGGAAAAGATTAGCAGCTGCTAGCAGGCTAAAATCTTTCAGAAATATCAGGTCCATACCAAGGAGAATTTGTGTGTGAGTATCTTTGTGAGGGGTGCACACAGATTTGTAGAATTTTTTTTGAGAATTTGTAATTCCTGCTGTAGCACTGTGCAGGAGGTGAGGCCTGGATGTGGAGGAGATGGTTTGAAAAGCTCAGATATGAAGTACAGAGATGAGAAGAGTACTTAAAACTAGAGAATAATTGCCTGACTGTGTCTTGGGCAATGGACATGGGTGCAGTGATGTTGTTACAAGGGTGAGTTATATATTAAAAAGAAGAGAAAACTAAACGCACTTGGGGAGTTTTTTTCTTGTGTGTGCTGACAGTTTGTGTATGGAAAGAAGTGTGCCTTGTTGGATGTGGTCACAGAGCTGCTCCCTGAGTGAGAATGAATCCAGCTGGAAAAGCTGGTGAGCATCTCAGAGGGCATAGTCTGTCAGCTTTTAACCAATATAACACTGAGTTGTACTTCAGTAACATATAAATGGGACCACCTTGTTAATAAAAGCAAATATAACTTCTACACAATAAATCTGAAGTACGCATCAGTCCATTTCTTTGTTTTCTTTCCCCTTTTCCAGTAAAAAAATTTAGGAAGATGCTGTGTTGCCAGTTTTAATTGGCTTAGAAACTCGCTGGAAGTAATTAGCGTCATTAGAAAATCATTAGGACTTGGATATTGCTTCCAAACTGCATTTTAATTTCTTAATTTTGGTTTTAGATGGTGTGTTGCTGCTGGAAAATCCAAAAGGAGATAATACCTTGAATTTCACTGGACTTGTAGATGCTGTCTCCTGCATTTTTGGTCTAAAAAATTCCAAACTGACAGTTTTTAATGGAAACACAGGTAAATGGAGTATGACAAGGAAAATTGAAAGTCTTTCTAGCAGCAGCTAGGAGTCATTTACTGTATAATTATTTACTGTGTAATTTATATCTGTCTAGCTAGCTATATCAAATTGACAAGAAAATGGGTAAGGAAATATTCCATTTTATAGTACTTAGCTTGTGAGACTGTGTTTATAGTCACATCAACATGTTTCCAAAAGCTGCTGCTAAATGGTGCTCATCTGTTATCTTGCTTCCATTGCAGTTCTCATCAGGACAAAATGTGATTTATTTCAGTGTTTCCACTGGGCCCAGGCTATGCTGGATCTTGATGGCGAGCTGCCATCATCCTCTCCATGCTTTCTTTTCCCTAATGCCTCAGTAGGCAGGGTGAGAACTTAAGCTGAATGCAAACTGTGATCTGTAGAAGAAAAATCTTGCCTTTCCACCCTGGAGAACCTTGAGTTATGCATGTCTTCTTTTTTCAGAAAAACCTATGGAATATTTTTGCAGCTTGAACTTTGTTAAAGGCACAAGAATGTAAAAAAAAAAAAACCCTAACACTATAAAAATGGTAATTGGATGGCTGCAGAACCTTTTATTAGTGTTTTTTTTATGAAAATACTGCTGAAGCACCTCTGAGGGGGAGGTACTTGAACTGGCTGTTTTGGGGTGCCCCCAGGGCTGCTGAGGCTCTCCAGTTGATGTCCAACAGTGACATCCATAAAGAAATAGTCTGTGTGTCCCTGTTGCCATCTCAGTCTTTAGTTTCCTTACTTGTCCTGTCCTGAGAGTATTTCTGGGAGGATTTTGGGGGTTTCCCATCTGGTGTCATCCATTAGCTCACTGTGATAAATCTTTCAGCTGAACAGTCCTGTCATACAAAAGGATCAATCTTTGCTTTCAGTCAAAGGAGATTTAGGGGAAATCCTTCAGTATCTTCCTCAAGTTCCAGTTGTGTTTTGAAGGAGGAAATAGTTTTCCTTGCAATCATTTTCCAAGTAGGAGGGATAACAGTGTGGTCTGTGCCTGCAGAGGAGGTCTGTATTTCTGTTATTCATTGCCACCACAGATAGTGAGAGATGGCCTGCAAAAAGTCCACAAGAGTTGGGAGTTTCCCAGCTCCCATCTCATTAAATTTACAAGTAGTTTGACTCTGTATTTGGGGGTTTTCTGCCATTTATAGGATAAAAAGATGCAGCACAAATCCATTAATGCTGAAGTCCTAAAGGAAGTGGTGGAGAAAGTTGAAACCTTCCATCTTCCTCTGCTGTAGCAATAAAGGCTTTATTCCTTTCCTTTCCATGTCACTTTTGCTCCTTAGGAATCATTTTGGGACTTCATCTTGGCATCCTGATTTTCCCCTTTCGGTATGTGTCAGTGGTCAGGGCAGAGCAGGGGATTTTCCCTGCCCACTTATGAACCAAATGGAAATTCCCTTGGAAAGATCAGATTATCAAATTGGCTTTTGTTGCAGTTTGTCACATCTCAAACAAGTATTGGTCACTCTCTGGGGAGTCACAGTTCAAGGCATGTGCCAGGAAAACAGTCCTGAAAAGGTGTCAGAGAACAGAGCCAGAATTCCAGGGTTTGCTGTGGATAAAATCCATCTGCTTTATCTGCCCAGCCTTGGTGTGGGTAAGCTCAGGTGAGGCTTCATGGTGATTCCAGGGCCTCTGGAGGTGAGCAGGGCTTGGAATCAGCTGCTGTGTCCAAGAGGAATCCCAGAGAGAGGTCGTGCACTCCAGACGAGTAATTTCTGAATAGTTCCCATGTGTGTTAATGAAATTGGGACCCAGTCAAACCATATTTCTGGCTCCTTATTCCCTTCCTCTGGTTCCTAGGGCTGTCCACTTTACTTGCAGTAATTTATTATCTTGTTCTCTAATTGTAACGAAGGTTTCCTTCGGGTTGTGTGGTGGCACAGGATCAGGCAGTTCTTGTATTAAGGGAGGCTCAGACAGGTCCTGTCCCTGCTTTTCAGTGCAGCATTGGAATAATGGGATAAACATTTCCTCCCCAACAGCATGTTAAGGTATTTTGAGCTACACAATCCTCAAACAAGGCTCTGGGACTTGTACTGAGCTTCAGAAATTGAAAATAGAATTTGTCTCTTTCTACATAAAAAAAAAAATAAATTCAAAGGGGAGAAGCTGGGGTCAAGTCAGATGGTAAAAAATGTTGTCTGTGACTTTTTTTCCTCTAGATTGTTGAAAACTCTCTAAACTCCTTGTTTGGGATGCTTCTAGACCTGCACTCAGCTTTCATGGAAGTAGCCCATATTGAAAAAGATTTATTTAAAACACTTCAATACGTTTATGGGAAGAAATACACCTGTAGATCATGTAGGGCTTAAAAAAAAAGGGAGGGGCAAGGAAGGTGGGGCAAAAATCCCTCTACAAACTTTTTGATCCATGTCTTATTTCATCTGTATGATTTTCAGATGGCTGTTTTTTTAAATCTTCAGGTTTTAAAAGGCTGTGAAGGCTGTAAGGTACCTTAGAGGGGAGAGCATTACCACTTAAACCCCAGCTGCAGGGAGAACTGACTTTTAAAGTGATTTTGATGAGTGCTTGTAATACCTGCTTGCCTTCAAGTCTGTTGATACATATGAAAAGATGATCCATTTTTTCTTGCTCTTCTGAAAGGGTTCTGTGAACAGACTTTTCTGACAGCACTGTGCCTGAGCTCTTCCCTGGGAAAATGCCAGTGCTCCTGGAATGCCAAATGCTAATTTGTTAATTGGGCAAACCCCCATTACTGCAGCTCGTGCCTCCTTGCCCTGCATGGATCCACAGGGACGCTGCCAGCTGGGGAATGGCAAACTGGGAGTTACTGGGGCCAGGTGCTCCCAGCTCTGTCACCCCCTGCTACCCTGTGCTCTCTGTTCCTGTGGCCTGAAATTGTGCTGGTTTAGGAAAAACCTGCCCCTGGCTTCCTTCCACTGGATGAAATCTTGGTAATTCCTCTCCACTTGTTAATTCACTTGTTTTCTTGCTTTCCTGAAAATAAAACCAAAAGCAAATCCCCTTCCTGTGCTTGAGCACGTACCTGGCACCTCAAGACAGGCCAGAGCAGTGTTTGGCTTTTTTCTTTAAACCGTTACAAATTTATATAAGTTCATATTTAAAATACACATTTTAGAATCTTAGGTGCAGCTTGAGGTCTTTGTTCTTCCTTGAGCAATACTGTAAATGCCCCCCAGTGCATCCCACTCTGTTCTGTGGCACTTGACAGAATTCTGAGAGCTTGTAGCTTGTCGTTGCTGTTCACCTTTTTGTAGGGTTAGTTTTTTTGAGGGTTTGGGGCTTTTTTTGGGAGCTGGGTGGTCAGTTAAAGGTTGTTTTTTTATTTATAAGTTTATAAACCTACAAAATGTATAAACTTGTAAATCTAGTCTCCATGAGATTTTTTTAGGTGAACTGATAGAAAATGAGCTTTGTACAGCTTAGGCTCCATGACATGCGAATAGGGCTGCTATGGAATGAAAACCTGTTGGCTGGAGCTGGCAGGTGTGCCTGTTCCATATGTACAGGAACACACAGTTCTGACAAGAAATTAAATGCATAAATTCTCCCTGGATTTGATCTCTGGAGCTCTTTGCAGCAGAGAGTGATGATATTCCTGTGTATCTCTAATACCGTGCCCATCAATGGCTCTGTTTGACCTCAAGGCTCAGGCAATGCTGCAGAATTCATTTTTGTCACAGAAACCTCATCAACTTCTCCCCCCAGCACTTCTGGGGATTACTTCTGATGTCCTTGGAGACAGGGCTCCTGGTTTGGAGCCTTCCCCCATTCTCTCCATCTGCCTGGCTGGAGTTGTGCTGGATCTTGAGCTGTGGTGGCATTGCACACAGATACTCATGTAGGGGGCTTTATTCATGAACCATGACTTAATTTTTTTATTTGTTTGGTTTTTTCTGGAGTTTAATGTATTTAATATCAATAAATATCCTGATGTTGCATAGTGACACATTCCCAGTGCTGCTTTGGCCAGAGGAGTCTGGGTGCAAGCAAAGATCACAGCTCTTCATGTAATGAGATAGGAATGGTTGGCTTGGGTGAATCATTTCTTGCTTGTTTGAAGTTAGCTAACTATTTTTATTGCAGAAGTCACTGTGTGCATAAGAAATGTTATATAGGAGCTAATTTCCACAGCAAACGAAGCGCCCCCTTTTGTGTTATTATGAAAACAAAATATTTCTGCACAAATTCCATTTTTCCAACAGAGAAGCTCTTCCTTGAGGGTGGGATTGTGAAAGAGGAGACCCTCCTGCAGCGGGGTCAGGTGTGAGGCAGCCTCCTTGTCAGCCCCTGGGGTGGCCTGATGGGTGTCCCTTTCTGTTGCAGAGCTGATAAACCAGACTGACCTGCTGGGCCTCAGCGGGAAGACTCTGCACGTGACAGCGGGGTCAGCCCCTGCCCTGCCCAGCTCCCCCAGCGCCCTGCTCTGCCAGTACATCAACCTGCAGCTGATCAATGCAAGGCCACAAGGTACGTGGGCTGCTGGGCTGCTTCTTCACAGCCTGGCCTTGCTGCCACGCAAGCTTTGGCCCTTTTCACTTGCTGCTGCACAGGTGGAGGTTTTCATTGGTATATGGTGATTTTTTAAATTATTTTCCCGGTGTGTATTTTCTGATAAAAACAATATTTGTACTTAGCTTTTCTCCCTCTTCTCCTAAGAGAAAAGTTTGAGATAAGGGGCAGCAGTTAAACATGAGCCCCTGGGCATTGTTTCCCTGTTTCTGACCATCAGCTCACCTGTGCAGCTTATTGTAAAAGGCTGTGTCTAAACCAGACTAGTTTGAATGAAGAGTCAGCTCTTTACCAGGACCAGGTTCAGAAGTTGGAAACAGCCTGTGAAACATTTCTTAGTGCTATTTAAAAGCCAAATGAATTGTATTATTCACCTGCTCTGGGGTATAGAGGGGTGTGTGTGTGTAATTCTGTTTCCCAGCTGCTAATCTGGCACTCTGAAAGCTCACGTGGGAGCAGCTGAGTTGGTTCAGTAACTTGCTCTTACCCTGTGCCCTGGTATGAACCCTTTCTGACACTACTGAGAGCTTGCAAGAGCCAAAAATGTGGTTTTTACAGGGGATTTGATCATCAGTAGGTGCTTGGTGAGTTTCTGCACGAGGTGGTTTCTATGTCCTGTTGAAATATTTCATGTTTCCCAGACTCTGTGTTAACCTGTTAACCCATGTAAAGAAGTTTTCTCCTGTTGGTCAAGCTGTCAGTCATCACTTACATTTCTGGCTCTGTAATTCATGAACTTAGTGAATATCTGTAGGTTGGTGTTGCTAATTTTTCTCTCAGTGCTGTGAAGAAATGGAAGAAGAAATCTGAAATTTCAGTTTACCAAGATAAATGATTCCATTGCTTCCTAATAGTGACTCTGCTGTTTTATCTTGTCCAGAATGCCAGAAAGGAACAGTGGGAACTCTCCTAATGGAAAACCCTGTTGGTCAGAATGGATTAACCTACAAAGGTCTTCTGCATGAGACAGCAAAAGTTTTTGGGCTCAGAAGCAGGAGACTAAAGTTGTTCCTGGATGAAGCACTAACTCATGGTAAGCACAAACCTTTGGTTTGCCTGTCTGAGGATCTTTGGAAGCTGTTGAGGAGCAGCTCATGTAACCTGAGATCCAGTTTAATTACTAAATCCACACTGTTCACACATGGGTTTAATTTTGCCCAGTAATTCAATATTAGCATAACAAAATCCTTTAGACAAACATAGATTGAGAAGTTCTAAGCTGTATTGCATTCCCTTCATGAAATGGCCAAGTCAATTGTGTAAAAGCTTTTTCCTTCTGCAGTAAAGGTCAGTCAGCAGTGGGAATGGCAGTGCCCTGCTGAGTGACTGAACAGTGAATTCCCTCCTGGAAGGGAGTCTGTAGTAGGAATATTTTAAGACTCTGTTTACACTTGTAACATTCACATTGTTGCCTTGTCTTGGAGAATTGGAGTGGGTGGAAAAGAGTGTTGGATCTGTGTTAGAGCAGTGTGGGTAGGGCACAGCCATTTGGGATACCTGGGAAGCAGGAAGCTTCAGCACATGCTCACAGGTCTGAAATGCTAAAGAACCCCCCCAAACCACTGACAAGTGGGAAACAAAAATCTCTGATTCATGAGGAAGGTGTGACTGAAGCTGGAGCCACCAGTAGTACTGAAAAATTGGACAAGAGTGATTTGGGACTTCATTTGACAGAGAGAATGGATTGGAAACTACATGGTAAAAACCTAAACAACTCCAAACAGGGATTCCTGCATTCAGGAGAATTCAGCTCTCTGAAAGAAATGATGCCAAGGGTTCTGTCTGCAGTGTGTCACAGTGATGTGGTTTATGAGCTGTTTGGGAGGGTTCCATGACATTTATTGGCTTATCACACGTTACCTGTCCAGAAGTTGGACATTTGCTCAAACTGCCCTTCCCAGGGTGGGCTGAGCTCCCTCAGGAGGTGCTGTCAGTGGGGAGGGCAGGAGGGGCAGCTCTACTGCTGAGAACTGGGGTCACTCAGCTCTCCAGAGGATTTAGGTGGGATACATTGGAATCTGAGCAAGGAGGGCTTTTTGTTGTGGATTTTTGGCTGTGTGGATTTTTTTAATGTTTGACTTCATATGACCTGAAGTGTGTTTATTCACAAGCCATTTTTGTAACTAAAATGGATCTCGGATGCTGATGAAACTTTCTGATGATAGTTTGAGCAAATGCCAGCAATAATGTGGTGAGTGGTGTTAACAGAGAACTGGAGCTTGGAGTGTTTCAGCACAAGGGGTAAAAACCAAGAAGATGAACCACACTTGGTTTGCATAAACTGAAAGGTATTTTTGTGTGCAGCCTTGCCTGCCTGGGGATTAGGGGATTCAGGGATTCAGGCACTCAGGAACAAGGGATGTTAGGCACAGTTCCTCTTTGGTTCCTGTCACTGGTACAGTGCCTGATGTTTCTGTTCAGACAGTGAAGTAACCACTGTAGGAAACTGCAGAGCTTTGAAAGAGACAAAGAGCTGACAGGCCAGGAAAATGTACAGGCAAAACAGCCTTTAAGCCTCAGCTGAAGTGAGGATTTTTAAAATGTCTTCACCTGAAAGGGAAATGGATTAAACCACTGTCACATTTGTAGTATGGATTCTCTAGAACTGTTTAAACTTTAATTAAAGTGTATGAAGTGACAGTTCACAGTGATGTGAAAGATCAGATTTGATAACTCCTCCAAGGCCAAAACAACTGATTTGGTCTCTTTTAAACTCAGAACACAGAGAGATTGGTCCCAGAGGTTTATTTGTGCAGCTAATGCCTTGTAGCCACACTTCTGCTATCTTAGATTTAATTCTCAGCATTCACCTCCTTGAATAACATTTTTTAAGTTTAAACACTTTCATAGCTGTATTTTATCTTCACATCTCTTTTTTGTATGATAAATAAGTGCTGCATATAAAACACTGATGCTTCTAGAAAACACTAGGTCAATTAATGTTTATCTATATTGTTGCAGCTTTGTAATCTCCTATTCATCTTCTGATCAATCTGTTCAAGGTCTTACCTTCAGAACAACAAAGTTCAGTCTCTTGAGTAGGTCTTTTGTGGTTTATTCTAAAAAAATGTATTTGCTGTTAACTGTTTGAAACGTTTGATGAAAATAACCCATGAATTGGAAGGTTGGTGCCTTCCAAAAAACAATCACTTGGTGGAAAATGAGTTATTGGTTTTGAAAAGGTTATTTTTATAAATGTTGTCCATCCAGGCACTTGGGCATCTGCTGTCAATTGCACAGAGACTCACCAGCTTTTCAGAAAACAAACATGGTTTTGACTCCCCCTTTGTAATGTTGGAAAACATTCCAAAAATAAATGTCCAAGTGGTGAGTGTTGCTTTATTCCTGAGCTGGAGAGACACAGGTTCCAGGTGCCTGATTGATCCACACTGGGGATGATGGGGACATATGACGTGCTCCCTGCACAGCCCTTCCATGGAGCAATTGGCACAGAAGGGAGTGTGTCCCTGTTGATAAATAATTTTCCAGTTTTTCAAACTAATTGTTGTTATAAATACTGCTGGAAATAGGTTCATGTAAGTTCCTCATTTTTCAGGATCTTAAAAAGAAATATTTAATAAGAGACTTGGAGACCCAAGTTCATGGTTTGTTTGGCTGCTTCTGCAGACCAGACTTTTTTACATCTTGATGGAACATGTTCCTGGGAAGGAAGGTTAGTGAGGGAATAAAGCCCTAATTGCTGAATTGGATTATAGCTCCACTCTTCCAGCTCTGTGGATGGATATTCAGCTGCTTAAAGAGGAATATTACAATGGAAGAGAACTCCTGAAAAACACTGTGATCCATGAGGATTTCTCAGTTCTCTAATTACCAGATGGCTTTAAAAGTCAGTGCAGCTTCTGTGTGTTTAGTCTAATAATGAAATATTTTTCAAAGCAAGATGGGGCAAGACACTGCAAAAGGTTCCTCCTGAAAAGCCCCAGCCAGTCTGGGTGTTATTAATGTGTCCTTTGTGCTAACACTGGTGCCAGACCTTTCTATTATCTTGTATTTGCTTGGCTTGTGTGCAGGGGTTCCAGGGTGCACAGTGACACCGTGACCCCAATCCTTGTTAATCTGGGTTTCACCCGTGTTTCTGTCACACCTGCCAGCTTTCTTATCACTCTGAACTTCCTTAGTGAGGAGGCCTCGGGGGTGTTTGGTACTGGGGTGACTTTTGTTCCAAGGCTGTACCTCGCAGTGTTCCAAACACTCTGCTCTCAGTGGGGCAGTTTGCTACAGCTGAGGTGTGCTGGAAGCAAAGCCAGCAAGCACCAGGCTTCTTGGGAAAAAAAATCACATTTCACAATGTAATAGTGAAAGATGTCCAGCTCCTGCAAGCTTTGCAGGTGACTTTCCCTAGACACAAGTGGGATTACTCTGTTTGTGTTTCTTGAGTAATTACAACCCCTGAGTCAACCTGTCAGAAGTGTCCTCTGTCCTTCAGAGGTTTGTTGGGACTTTATCCTGTTCCAAACTGTGCATGTAGCTATGGGCAGACTTAAGGAATTATCCTGTATGGTAAGAAATTCTTCAGGCATACTCAACAAGATTCCAGCAGTAGTTTTTCANCGCAAGCACCAAGGCTTCTTGGGAAAAAAATCACATTTCACAATGTAATAGTGAAAGATGTCCAGCTCCTGCAAGCTTTGCAGGTGACTTTCCCTAGACACAAGTGGGATTACTCTGTTTGTGTTTCTTGAGTAATTACAACCCCTGAGTCAACCTGTCAGAAGTGTCCTCTGTCCTTCAGAGGTTTGTTGGGACTTTATCCTGTTCCAAACTGTGCATGTAGCTATGGGCAGACTTAAGGAATTATCCTGTATGGTAAGAAATTCTTCAGGCATACTCAACAAGATTCCAGCAGTAGTTTTTCAGCAGGTACTGGTACAATCCTTGCTTTACGAATAAACTGTTTAGGAGGGACTGTGACTTCCACTGCATTGTGTTGTACTGTTCCTATTGATCTCACATCGTGGTGTTAGAGTTTTCTGAACTAGGTGCTGCTCTGTCAGGATGTGAAGGTGAGAGCTGTGGGCTGATGTAGACTTTCAGAAAGTTCTACTTTGGAACATAAAACAGGCTCTCCTGCTCTTGCAGGGACATTTCTGACACATGGTGACCCTTCCTTTCATGCCCTGGGCTTTAACAGGAGGGATTTTTGAACTGAGCAGTTTCTGTCCCAGTTCCACTGTGGTGGAACCAACAAAAATGTCTGAATAAAGCAAATTAAATAAAAAAAGTTCATAGTTCTCCTGGTAAGCAAGAGCGCTAACTGTTGTTTCTCTCTTCTTTCCTTCATTCAGAGATCACTAAAGACGTTTCTATGAAGAACCTGAACATGAAGACCCTCTATGTTCATGTCATACCCACCACAGCTGAATGTTGAGAATTCCAGATTTATGACCATGTAGACTTTTTTCCACAAAAAGTGAAGTCAAATGAAAATATTACGCTTTTAGATGAACATCCAAGTTGTGTATGGTACTTTTAACATCTCTAGTGGCACACAGGATGTTTTCTACTGGTGCATGTCTAATATGCTGCTCTTTGGTTTCAAATACAATGTATTTTCATTATGTTATCTTTCTTAATATGCTGTAAAAGCTGTTCAGAAACCTTAGATATCTATGCAGTAATTTGCCTGAGAGAAATGGGACTCGTACCTCAATGATGCTGTTCTCTGCCTGTCCTTTGTGCAGAGGGCATCTTTTCTAAACTGTGGGTTACCTACAAGGCTCTCTGATATATATCCGCCATATCACAACAGCTTTGTAACTTATTTAAGGATTTGTTCATTCGTACTTGCTGGGTTTTCATCAACTGTGTGGCTGTTGATTTCAAATACTCCCTAATTTCAACACTTGGAACAATAAATTTGCTTCATCTCCAGACTCTTGCTTCCCTGAGTTCAGAGTACTTTGCTTCCTTAGGATTTCTGGAAAAGGCTCCTCTTAGGGCTCCATGTGGATCAGGAGCAGCCAGAGACACCTGAGATGTGATGATGCTGAACACCAGTGGCTGTTTGGATTGTGGTGCTGGCAGGTTTGGGGGGTTGGTTTGTTCAGGGGCTTGGGGAGGAGTTGTTCTGATGCATAAGCACACTGAAAATAGTTGGGGTTTTAGTTTCAGACTGAAAATGGTTGGGGTTTTAGTTTTTGTAGTACCCAATACAACTTGTCAGTGTCTCAGTGTTCACTGGTGTACCTGCCAGCAGGGGAAGTAAGAGCCCAACTTTGGCAGTGCTGGGGGTGTTTTTGCCTGGTTCAGCTGGAGATTTAAGCCCAGCTGGGTGCTCTGCACCTCTCTGGGAGTCAGTCATTGTGAGCCTGGGCTGTCCTCACCCTGTGCTGGGCAGGAGCTGCTGCCTGCACTGCTGAGAGCAACGGGACACGCTGCAAACAGGGATCAGCCTGGCAGAACAGACTTGCTGAGCATGTTTTTCCATTGCTCTGTGTTTTTCATCTTTACACTGTGAGCAAAAACCGAAATTTGTTTATGATAACTCTGTATTAGTTGGAATAACTATAAATAGCTGTTCTGTGTAACTCCTGTGCAGTAGTGGACTGTACCAAAATTGTAGTGACTCCTTTGAAGTGAATCAACTTCCTGGCACTCAGCTTGCAGAAAATTATTTTTATCAGTATTAAAAATGGCTGTGCCTCTTGAATCACTGGCCTGTTCAGGTTAATGAATACTGGACATTGCCCTCTGCTTTTACCTGGAAGTCAGCTGGTTTTTATTGACATAGTGACATGGAAATCCAATTTGGATTGGTTTGTGGGGTTTCTTTGTCACATTAAAAACGTCTAGGTTTCATCTTCTGTGATAGCAAGATTGCTGCTCCTAAAGTAACTTCACTTTATTATTGATGGAGAATAAAGGGAGATGGTAAATGATTGCAACCTAACCTCATTCTTAATGACCCAGTCTAAGGTCACAACATTGCTTGCATTTTTAAAGAGTTATTTGGGATTTAGCATTTTGTCCTGTTTCATCTCACTCTCCTTGCTTCACTGCACACACTTCACTCTTCCTTTTTCTCCTTTTTTTTTTTTTTTTTT
>VYZR01106953.1:63967-107495 GCA_013400675.1 Oxylabes madagascariensis
TTTTAAATTTGATTTTACTCTTGTTTCTGAAATGTCCTACATCCCATGTCCAAGGATTTAATGCTCTGCCACATTCAGGATCTTTGGTACTTGCACTAATTTTGCAAACTGGTGCCCCTTTCGATTTATCAGGATTTTTCTTGGAAAATAAAGAAGAAAAAATAGTTGAAAAATCAAAAGCAGAGGACCATGTTTGAGATTATTTGTGATTATGATACAACTTGAAATTGTCTTTTCTTAACTGTAAAATAACAGTGCTGTGACTTAACATTTGGTAATTCACCATCTTTTGGCTCTCTGAGTGTTTTCAGAGTTTTAAATCCAACACTGGGTCCACTTGAACATTTTCCCTCGTGTACTTTCTTGTTAATGAATAAAACAAAATATCTAAGTTGTTCTCAAAGCACTGTCATCCTTACTAAAGCTTTTACTTTGGCCAGCTGATTTCTCACAATACTCTGTGGGATGGGTGGTATATAAAATTTGGGATTTTTTTAAAGCAGTCTTGCTGCATAACTTAAGAGGATTGTCTTGGTGTGTTGCAAAAAGGTTTGGATATTGCAAAAAGCTCTTTTGCACAATTTACCCTGTGTATATAAAAGAACTGTGTGGCTGCTAAGGAGTTCAGGGGTCAAAAAAGTTATTCCGCCCCCTTTTATATACATATAATTAGCAGATTATGACAAACCAAGTCAGATGATGCACCTGGCAAAACTAACTTGTGGCCCTTTTAAAAAATATATAATTGTAATACTATGTTGTCTCTTCACCATGTTCTTCTGACTTTTTTGTTGTGGTGGCTTCTGGTTGACTGGTAGGAGTTTTTAATTTAATTTTTTTAAATTTTTTTTAGAATAAAGGTGTTGTGGACACCTCCATCCATTGAGTTCTAAATGTGGGAGAAAATGGCCTTTTATGCTTTTCCTAACAAAGTGCTTCTGGTTGCAAGATCATCAACTTTATGTCATGTTTAACAAATTACAACTTGAGAATTGTTTCTGCTGGGGAAGCACCAGATTTGTTTTGATATTTGTTAGAATTGATAGAAAAATCAGCTGGTAACTTTTAGTCAATCTTATTTCTAGCCAGGGTCAGCAGGACCAACAGCATGGGAACTTTGTGTCTGACCTGTAGAATTGCTGAACATCAGGTGGAAGTGGAAGTCCCTCAACTTTTTATGTGGCTGAGGCTGGGCCACAGCAAGGTCATTTCATGTAAGTGCAAACAAAATGTGCCCTTTGCACTTGAATATTTTTGCTTTGATACTGAATTAGAACAGCAAAATGATGGTTCCAGAATATCCCAATATACCTAATAATCCTCTGGTCAACCTGTATTTTTTCAAAACAAGGCAGAGGGCAGGTTTTTGGTATCTTCTCCTGTAGTGCATATGATGTCGAAACATTAAATGCAAAATTCAATTTCCTCCTGCTGGTTGCTATAAGACATCATGGCAGTATCACAGAGTGTTGTACTGGCACAGCCTTTGTCTGGCACTACTTTTGCTCTTAAAACCAGCAGATATTTAGGGCTGGTTGGCTTTTCACTGGCAGGCTGGTGTGAGGGTGTGAAATTACTGCAGGAGATCTCACCGGCGATTCACAGGGATACGTTTTCTGCTCTTATCAGATGCTGGACTTGTGCCACGGTTTGGTGGCATTTGATACCATGGGAGTTTTTCCTCAATAGAAGCCACGGCTGGCTCTGAACATTCTGGTCATGAAATGTCCCAATTTGTTAGAAAAGAGTCGGACTTGGTGGCTGGGAGTCCAGAGTGGGCACCCCAAATGTCCTCCCTGCTGCTGGTGTTTGACACAGCTCCATGGTGTTGGGGAACCACTCCTGGTGCCACCTCTGTGCCTGAAGGATGAGGACAGCTTTTAGGGCTGCACTTGGCTCTCGTGATCCATAGACTACTGTGTTTTTGGCAGATTAAGTATTCTTCACTTTCATTCTCAGTGTGGCCCCTTGGCACCAACAGGGGTTCCAAGATAAACTCTCCAAGTGCTAAGGGCTCAAGGGATGGAAGATGTTATGTTTGTATGTGGTATCAAGACGTCATAGTTGTGTCCTTTCACACACATCTATTTTTAGAAATTTCCTAAAGGAGGCTGAAATACAAACAGCTGTTCCATTCTAACGTAATGCAGCCAAAATCCGAGTTGCTGAACTGGCATCCATTATCACTTTTTTTCCCTGAAATTTCCTTGAAAAACCTCTCCTGTTTTGTTAGTGTGGAATTAAGCTCCAGGTTGTGAAAATTATGTGAAGCTAAAACCTGAGAAGAACTGTGTGAGAAGGATAAGTCACTATTAGGTTACTCAAGCTTGAGGCAAGCATAATGCCAGAGTTTAGTGATTACATGATCTCTGCTCCTTTACATCCTTTTGGTAAAGGAGATGCCCCCCGCTATGTACATATTCCCCCCTTAACCAGAAAAAGAAGAAGAATTTAAAGGAATCTCTAAACATCACCTTAGGTGAGAGGAGGTGCAATGAATTCAGGGAAAAAACATAACACAAATGGTCCTAATCTCTAAAATATAATAAGAACGGATAAATTTAGTCATTAGTTGATGTTGTTACTGTTAATATCACACTTTAAGTATTTTTAAAACCTGTATGCAAGAGGCTGAGTTCCTCGAAGTGCTGTAGTAACAGAAAAGATGTGCTGAGACCCCTGTCATGTACTCTACAAAAACACAGGAATGGCTTCTAAAGTTGGCAGAAATGTATGAAATTCTACTTCACTGTCTGCATGGGGAGAGATTTGCATAGGCAGAAGATCTTAAAATGAAGAAATCTGCTCTGTCATTCATTGCTTATCACAAGTGATAAACAGCCAGACACTTCTGCTATTCCACCGTGATTGACAAAATCAGTTGTAGGGGCTAAACATCTGAAGATGGAGAGGAAGCAAGGAAAGCAATAATTTGTTTGTGCTGCTCTGGTGTTATTAATTCCAGCTGCAGCAGCTGACCCACTGAGGATGTTCTGATGCAAGGAATCACATGATGGAGACTGTCCTGTGTGAGATTTAAACCCTGAGCTCTGCACTGTGAGCCTCGGTATTTAACAGGTGTAGCTGTGTGTGGAATTCAGTATTTCTGTGAAAACAGTCTGGAGGATGTAACATTTTTTTGTGCAGCACAGAATTACTAGTGAAATGAATTTGCAGGCAGCTAGTAAGGATGCACATCTAATGCTTTTCAAATGGCACTTCAATCATCTGCTTTAAATGATTAATAAGCACAAGATGAAAATAGCACTGCATTTACCTAATGTTGGCATGATTATTTTTGTAAACATTTCATTCAGGCTTTCTCTGCCATCTTTCTAAGCATTGTCAAAACAGAAAATGCTGCTATTCTTGATTAGCTTTTCTCAGTTGGTTTGATCTTCCTCATGACCCAGGGAAATGTAGCAGGGGAAAGCACCCTTGTTCACTCTCACTTGACAGTAAACATGTGGTTTAAGATCAAATGAGAAAACCAATCTAGATAGTTGCAGAATACTTACAGGTTTCTGATTTTCTTCCAAAGCTGGTAACTGAACTTGGTGAGACCTGCAAGTCTGGATTTTGTTAACAAGCTTGTCTAAAAGCTCTACAAATATACTGTAACATCTTCTCCTGGGTTTCAATAAGTTAGAAATAGTTTGAAAAGATGTGGAGGGATTTGTACTTTCATGTTGGCTGTCCTACTTTTTCCTTTAGTCCTTGCTGAGATAAGGTTAAAACTGGAATTTAAATGGTGTTAAAGAAGAAGCCAAGATAGCAATCAGAATATAATTAACAGTGTATCATCTGTCAAACAACCAGGGCTGGGCAGTGCTGCTATTCACCAATAAAAAGTGGTGGAATACTTCCAGTTTTCCAAGCAAAACGCTGGTGTTGTTCGCTGTAGCAGTCTACAGGTGTTGTGTGATGTGTGTGCATCCTTTACACCACACAAACCCCTATCCCACCTACCACGTAAGCTCTTCTGCTCTTCAAAATCCCCTCTGCCTCTGTTCAGCTTTGGAGACATTTGGTAACTGGTTTTAACTCTCAGGGTGAAGAGATTGTGTGGCACAAGAGAACTGTTATGAAATCCAACTTAAGCCTATGTGCAAAACTATACGTGTTGGTTAAATACTCGGCATTAACTACTCTTGGCAACATTTAAAAGATGCCATCCTTTTTGAGAACAAAAAGTAGTGTCTTCGAATCTAAGTCACAGGGTGGGGTTTTAGCACTAATTTTCTAAATCTGGAGTGCTGTTGCTCAGACTGAGTAACGCACATTACCTGAATATCATAATTCCATTTTTTGTACTTCCCCAGGCGCTGTGTCCCAGGGTGGGACCCTCCATCCCTCAGCATCCACGTCAGGCTTTCCCCATGAGATTTTTGCAGAATTTCTGACGGAAAACTGGCGAGTGTTCAGGGAGGGAGAAAAAAAAAACAAAANGCCGAGCCCATCCCGGCGCCGTGCCGGGGCCGAGCCCATCCCGGCGCCGTGCCGGGGCCGGCGGGATGCGGCCGGAGGATGCGCCCGGGCCGGGGATGGAGGCGGCTCCGCGGGGCGGGCGGGATGGGCTGCGCTGCTGCGGGAAGCCTCTGATCTCAGCCCGGCTGGAGCCCGGAGGGCTCTCAGAGACAGGAACGGGTCGGGAGGCGGCGGCGGAGCTCCGCTCTGCCCGCCCGGGGCACCGCGGTCCCCGCTGCGCCCGCGGCACCGCGCCCGGCGGCAGCCCCGGGTCCAGGAGGTGACGCTCCTGCTGGAAATATTAATTTGAGAGAGTCATAAGGAGGCTGTTGCCCGCAGCCCTGCTCCCTCCGGGAGCGCCGTCCCCGCCGTGTCCCCGGCGCTCGCCCAGCTCCTGCGGTGCCGCTGAGCTCCGCTGCGGCCGCGGTGGGGCTTGTTTTCTTTTTTTTTTCTTCTTTTCCACGGGGGGATTGATATATTTTACAAGCAGTAGTTTCCAAAGCCTCGCAGTACTCCAGCGGAGCGTTTCGAGCGCCTCAAAGCCCGAGGAAAATGCGGCGGGAGGTAACTTTGCCCGGGTCACGCAGTGCAGCAGCCCGCCCGGGTGCCCCTGGATGCCGGCTGAGGTGGCCGCTGTAGTCCCGGCCGCCACCGCCTTGGCACGGATGTCGCCAAGATGTGCTTTACTACCGTCACTGNTGGTGGTGTTAAACGTTCGGCTCTGAACAGACGCGGCTGAGGCGTCCCGGAGCCGCCCTCACCTGCGCGGGGCCTCGGCACGGTCCCGGCACCGCGGAGCATCCCCCGAGCCCGCCGGGGGTCCCGGGGAGCCCTGAGGGAGCCCTGAGNCACGGGGGGATTGATATATTTTACAAGCAGTAGTTTCCAAAGCCTCGCAGTACTCCAGCGGAGCGTTTCGAGCGCCTCAAAGCCCGAGGAAAATGCGGCGGGAGGTAACTTTGCCCGGGTCACGCAGTGCAGCAGCCCGCCCGGGTGCCCCTGGATGCCGGCTGAGGTGGCCGCTGTAGTCCCGGCCGCCACCGCCTTGGCACGGATGTCGCCAAGATGTGCTTTACTACCGTCACTGAACATAATGGGTTCTTCTCCTAAAATCTTGATTTGGAGACTGTACTGGAAACGTGAAAGGAGGGGCACTGTCTTCCGTTCTGTATCTTTGAAAGGCCTCCTGTATTGTAGGTGGAGAAAACCTCTCGTTTGCTGAATTAAACTGTCCAAAAGTTTACTTCTTTGTGTGTATTTCTTGCTGTTTCTTTTTGCTTGTGGTCTTTTTTCCCATCTTACTTTGCAGTTTTATCACGTTACACCAACCTGATTCTGTGCTAATACTTTCTTTTCAATTAAAGTGTATTTTGTAGTAAGGTGCTATTTGAGAAGCTTGGCTACCAAGATAAGGTGCTGGGAAGATAGGCAAGCTGAAAGCAATGGCGTAGAGTAGGACTTAACTGCTCCCAAAATGAGCTAAAATGTAAGTTTTTAAACACGGGGGGATTGATAGTGGAAGTTGATAGTGATGTAACTCAAGTCCCAAGCAGTAAAAGGGAATCTTTTAAGGAATACTGTGCATGGCTGGTAGATACTGCGAGCCCTGAGTTACGTAAGCAGTCCTTTGAGTGGGGCTGCACGCACACTGTCATGTTCTCAGCAGCACTTTGGTTCTGATCCTGTCCCCTACCTACACGTGACTAATTTTCATGTGCTGACTCAAACAGGATTCAGCATTTTCATGATTCTTCTGTGGAAAAGTGGTTTGTCTGTGATATCTTGCTAAGAAACCAGCTCAGTATTCTCTGCAATGACTTAATCATCTGATGTTAAGCTCCATTTTCAAAGTGAACATTGCTGCAAGCTCTTCCTAAAGCAAAAGAATATGGATTAAATGTTCAGTTTAGTGTCAATATTAACATAGTCACTTTAACACTTAATGGAATGAACGCAGAGTATTTTGTTACCTTGAATTCTTATTTGATACCATTACCAGCACTGTCCTTTGCTCACATGCTGTAAATCCAGGACCACAACCTCTTGATTATCCAGGCTATTGAATGTGATATTGATCCAAATGCCTGGCACATCTCTCTATCCCAACCATATCTTTTAACCATTCAATTGTCTATTTCCTGATTATGCTAAGTACATTTTTAATTGGTTTTGACAAGCTCCATGGGGAGATAACAGGGATATTTATATGGTGTCCTGTGATGCTGTCACCTCAATGATTTGGTTTGGAGAAGTGCAGGGAGGAGACTGAATGGAGCACTATCATAGCCAGCGGGTGTTGCAGCAGCCCTCTTATTAGAGGGTAAAAATGACCCGAGGCACAGACTTCTTGTTAAGCACAGCATGAAAAGGGTCCTGGTTTATTCCTTTTCACAGCTTAGTCATCTTAACTCCAACCATTCACTGACTCTGGCTGCAGCAAGCTCCTGCTGTAGGTTTCCCTTGCAGCCTCTGACTGCTGGTTATTTCCTGCTAAACTCTGACTGCAGGGATTGGTGTGCAGCCTCTGACTGCAGGCTGTTACCCAGCCAGACTGTGGCCGCAGGGATTGGTGTGCAGCCTCTGACTGCAGGCTGTTACCCAGCCAGACTGTGGCCGCAGGGATTGGTGTGCAGACTCTGACTGCAGGCTTTTACCCAGCTAGACTGCGACTGCAGGTTTCAACAACAAGCTCTAACTGCAGACCCAGACTGACCTCACAGCACTGATTCTCTCTCCTTCACCTTCCTCAAGGTTCCTCCTCCATGATGACCCTCTCCTTACTAGCTCACCCCCTCTTTTACCTCACTCATCCTTATTGGATATAGCTGTTACTCATCAGGGGTTAGGCTGTATTGGGTAATTAACACAGCTGTTAGTTATCAGGGTGAGGTCACCTGGATTCCCTTTTCCTACAAGTGGGTTGGGTTTGGTTTGGTTTGGTTTGGTTTCCCCTCCCCAAAAAGGTGTTTGGTGTTATTGGAGATGCCTCAGGGTTCCTCTCCTGGCCTTTGGCACTGTTTCAGAGGGCTGTGAGTCTCCCCTGTGTCCCATGTCATGTACCAGGCACCACAGGGCACCTCTGACAGTGTCTGCTGCCTTTTTGGAGCTAGCTGAGTCAAACCTGGTGCATTTGTCTGGCCTTATCCTCGGTTATCCAAGAATAAAACACCTCCGGTCATTTACCGCTTCAGTGATAGAAACTTCAGTGATGTGACTGGAAGGTTCGACTGTTTGTCTGAATATTGATAATCCTCTAAGTTCTTGGAGCTTATCTGCATCAACAAAACCTGCATATTCTTGTTATTGTAGGCAGCTTAAAGTATAGCAAGTGAGATTAAAAAGAAAATTCTGATACTCAAAACACCCTAAAACTTGCATTGTAGCTTAAGAAGAGGTTCAGGACTGCAGGTGGGAAAAAGTCATCTGCATTGACCATGAAGAAAAAGCAGAGTAATTGTACAAGAGTTAAGTGATTGTTCTAGTGGCAGTCTGATGGGAGGAAATGATTGGGAACAGAGTGAATGTTTACATTTAAACAAAATTGTGTGGCTGCTGAAATCTTTTAAATCAAACATCTGAACAAAATTCAAACTTCTGGTGAAGCTTGTCCTTGGAATGTGTGTGTCGGACTTAAGAATTTCGTTTCCAAACAGCTTTACATTTAATGTACACTGTGCAGTAAAGGGTTGCAATTTGCAAAGTTCAGAATGGAACTTTAGTGGTCCTTTTTCCAAAGAACAAGTTTGTAAAAAGTAAGATAAATAGAAATACAGATTATTTTATGAATAGAAGTGGCAAATGCAAAAGGATAAATAGTTTTAATTGTCTGAAAAGAAAAAGATAAAATATTTGAAAAAGGAAAAGCGAGAATGAACAAGAAATATTTGCGTGTAATAGGATGACAGAGGTGACAGCAATGAGTCACAGTGGCTGAGATCCAGGTTGGTCTCAGTGTATTCATGCTACAGAATTATCAGTTAAATCAGAATGGCTTATTTATTGCCAAGCCTACTTTGAAAAAACTTCCATCTTCATAAATGGAGTTATTTAGTAGTGAAATATTTCAGACTTCCATTTTATGGGTGTGACCAATTTTTTACACCTATGTGATCTAAGACAGCATTTCCTAAGGGATATGTAACTGCCATATTGCTGATGACCCCACATCCATCAGCATGGGCTTGTATCTAAGGGTCATTATGTAAAAGGCCATGTTTTCACCTATTTTGAAAGTTATACTCAGAATTCTTGAATATTTTATAACATGTAAATAAAATAACTGGTGTGCTGCAGGGACGCCCTCCACACACTGGAATGTAAACCAAAAAGCTTTAAATATTTCTAGGAGGCAGAGGTTGCTACATCTTTAATTAGCGCGATAGGAAGCGTGTTCTGGAGGGTTCATCGCACACCTTTAATTGTGCAGAAAAGGCATTTCTGAAGAGCCTGCTCAGGTCAGTGCCCTCAGAGCCTCAAGAGCAATTCTCTTGTGGATGCTTATTTATCTGCTTCCAGCCTTTCTCTCCTCTGATCCAAAGGCTTGCACTGCTGGCGGGTTTTACAGTCTCTCATCACTCCTATTCCTATTCACATCCCAACAATGGCTCAGCTTCCCGAGTTTGCCATGTTTGGAGTACCAAAGGCTTGGGAAGGCAACGTTGTGGTGCAAGAGCTGAAACCTCTGTGAGAAAGCAGCAACAGCAGGGTTGTGTGTTGGGTTGTCCAGTTGCCGTAATACAGGAAGCTCTGTTTGCACAGCGAGTTTATTCCCTGCGTGGTGGAATGCCTTTAAAATGTCACAGCAGCGGGGTTTTTCAGAACCAGACTTGCCTCATTTCATTGGTGCTCCGAGGTACTTCTGCCTGCATGTCGCAGTGGGATTATGTATGCATTGTATGTAAACACAGAAAATGTCTCAAGGGCTTGCATGTCCATCAAGGCTTGATATTAATTGTCGAAGGGATGGGATTTGGAGCTGCAAGACTGAATCACATTTCCCTCTCACACTCCACAGCAGAGTGACCTTGGATGCACATTTCAAGTTTTGAAAACCTTTTGTGCACTGTGAAGCCAGAATAATGCAGCTGTCTCTGTTCAGCGTTTCTATTTCTAAGACAGATAAATCATTAATTCCGCAGTGTTTGCCTTTAGCCTGATTTATTTATTAACAAGGCTCAAATAACTTGTACTGAACTTATGAAAATTATGCCTACTCTAAAGTCACCCATCAGGGATGAAGATTGCTCAAAGATATTGCAGCTGCTGTCCACTCCAGATGCATCTCTTCATGAAATGCTTTAGGATTCAGGTGTTTTCTGGTGAACAGGATTTCTCTTGATGATTTATCAGTAAGCCTAATGCCCAGCACATTCCTTTTGTTACCTCATTATGAGCAGGAGATTCCAAGCCTCTGGATGGCTTTCCTGTGCAGAAAAAGTCACCTTGAAAGTATTTGCTGATCCTGTGTATTCTGTCCTGCTTATTGAATAGCCATTCTTCATTGGGGAAAGTTATTCCCACTGATGGGAAATCTTCCATCCTGGAAGGTGTGATTGCATTCAGCATAGCAGACAAAATAGGGCCACATTTTAGATGATCCAGCATTCCATTTTTTGTGACTCAGGTAATTTCTTGGTATTTTAAACCTTTTTGCGCTGTTGTTATTATTTAAAGAGGTTAATACTGTTTAAGAGGATTGAAATAATAGGAATTTTGTTTTCAGGGAATACTCTCTGTAACCCATACTGAAAACTTCCAGTAGGTTGATGGGTTCCTAGAAAGTATTCCAATAAGCATTTCAGAGTATTTTAAAGCAGAAATATGAATGAGAAGATTTGTGATAATCGAGCAGAAAAATATCCTTTGCTATCATCAGATTTCTTTGCAATTGCTGAAGCTTAAAGTAAGTACTCCAGAAGAATTAGGATTTACACTCTTTGCCATCTGAGGAAATGGATATATGCATTTTTAGGTGCTGGCCTACAGTTACAGGAAAAGCAAAATGGAAATTTTGAGACAAAATTTCATCATTTAAAACTAATTGGTGGCATTATTAGGTGTATTTACAACTGCTCTGCTGCCTTGAACTTGTGGTCTTAGGTTCAAATGCAGTGTTAATGCATCACTTTAGTCTACAAAGTCTGCATGTTCACCAGCATTTTTCTAAAGTGTGCAGTATTTTACAAGCTTTAAATCAGTTTATGCAAAGTGAAAAAAGAAAGTTGGCATGAGTTTTGACCTATAAACAGTAGAAAGTAATTACATGAAGACAAAATGTCGAAATTTTACCTGGAACTGATCTATTCCACATCATTGGGTTTTTCTTAATTACAGAAAGTGTCCAAAAGCCCTGACAGAAACTAGGCCCATTTTTTAGTTAAGCTTGAAAATGCCACAAGAATCAATCTGGAAGATGTAGAATGATTCTTCTTGAAAGGTTAAATACTCTGAAAAATTAATGTGTTCTATACAGTAGCCCTGGTGGTTCTGTGTCAGGTGCTAAAGAATTGGAGAGCAGTAGGAACACAAAAATGCCATTATGGCCTGTGAAGGTTGGTGTTAATGGGTGTGTTCCCTGCAAAGATACACTGTTACACTGCTTTTTGTGTGACCCAACAGCGCTCCCCTCATATTTCCCCTTGGCACTGCTGACATTTATTGCTCCCCAGCTAAATAGGATGACAAGACAGAGTTGTGAAATTTCTTGTGATTTTTTTTTTCCACTCATGTTCTGCAAGTTTCTGGACAGTGGAGAAAAATGGAAAGGTTACTGTCTGAGTGGCATTCCTGTTAGACATCCTGGCATGAAATACACCTTTTTAAAAATACCGTTGTACTATTTTTTACTTATAGTCAACAGTGGCTTTGAGATCCCTTCCAACAGAACCCAGCTGATCTCTATTTAGTGTTTTTCTTGATGTCTGGATTTGCACTTGTTCTGCTTACACTTCACTTTTCAACGTGTTCTTCAATGCTTTAAGTTTTACTTTGAATTTTGATCTTGTTTGCTTGTGGGCTGGAGGTGATATGAACCCTGCTTCTTTACTTCACAAACATTTTTCTCTCTTGGCATTTTCCAATGTGTACAACGAGTTGTGAGATGCATTCCTTTGACAGTGAGTTTTAGTTATCACTTTTAATTTGGGTGGTTGTTTGGTTTTTGATTTTTTTACAGGAACCACACCTCCTAAACTGAAATTTCATATCAGTCCTTCCACCCCATGAAAATATCACATTGACCAATTACAGAAAACCTTACTGTAGCCAGTCTAAACTGCCTGTCACTGGGGTTTCCTTCTGTAGTGGCCCAGTTACCATATCATAAAGGAAATTTCATTGCTTTGACATCCTTATTATTTTCAGGCACTTAATCCTTGAGGTACTTATATGGTGATTTAACTTGTTTCAGTGTCCTCTGTGGTATAAAAGGGAGGTGGTTGGGTTTGCAGTTCCTTCAATTTAGTCTTACTTCTCCTTTTGAAGCTGCACACTGTTTTTGCCTCTCCACTGTCCTTTGGGAACTCTACCCTCCCTTTGTGCAGTATTGAATATAATAGCTAATGTTTGGGGATGGCTTTAGGTAATTCCTTAGTACTCTGCGGTGAACTTCATCATTCTCCAGCAGACAGAGTACGTCTGGCTTCTTTTGATACTTTTTAGCCTATTCTTTTTTTTCTTCAGGCCTCTCGTCCTGTCTTCCCTGTGAAAATCACTTTAGAAACATTTTTGCTTCTCATTACCCTTTAGACGGAGACATAAAAGAATATGAAGAAAGTACCGAATGCTTCAGCTTTCTCTTTGCCATCTGTTATTTTCTCTCCTTTCCCATTAAATACTATAACCTCTGCTTATCTTTTTCTCCCACTTACTTATGTTGTATTTATAGATCCTTTTCCTATTGCCTTTTAATGTCCCTCATTAGGTGTTGATCCTTTTGTGTGTTGGCTCATCTGGATCAGAACTGAGCCATTTGTGCCATTCTAATTCTTGTTCTTTGTTAAATGTTCTTGTTTCACCTTTTGTACAATCCCTTCTGATAGCCAAAGCCTTTGAAGATTCTGGGTGTAACAGTCTCTTCCAATGTTTCCTATATTCCCCCTGCACTGAGATAATCTCTTGCACTATTTTGGACACTCTTCATTGGTAATTGTCAGTTTTCCTGAATTCCTTGATCCTCCCTGTAAGAGACATTACAAATAATTTGACTGAGTTTGCCAAAGTTGCTGCCTTCCCCTTCTGAATTCCACTTCTTTTTTGTGCTTCCTTCACATCTTCCTTTCAATGTGTTGCTGGTGAGTTCTCTTGACTTGTGATAATGCTTACTTGAAATGTACTGCTGCCCTTAAGATCCCAGCCAATGCTTTCCCATTAATCAGAATAAAATACAGCTGCAGCTTTAGTAATGCTTCCATGCTCAGACCTTCATCCTGTTAGCACAGCTCCAGCTTGATGATATCCCACGTTTCCTCCTCAAGGAAAGGCTGAAAAAATGAAGGTATGTGAGGGCAGCGGCATGGGACGGGAGAACAAATTGTGTGTTGTTACCTGCCTTGTCAGGGGACATTTTGTGCCTTCACACACACATTGCTTGTCCTTGTGGGCTGCTGCTCCAGATTTATCATTCAGCTGTTACAGTGTGCACGTAGCCTGCCTGTTTCAAGGGTTAATTAATCACTACATGTAAAGCTGCTGGGAATTTTGGATAGGAAATGCTGCTGTAAGCGCAAAGCTCTGTTTGTATGGGCAAAATATTTGTAATCTTATTCAATAAGAACAATAAAGCCATTTACTTAGGTAGAAATGAAGTGTGCTATGTTCTACATATACACAACCAACCTTGTCTCTCCTGCACATGAAAATATCAGGTGTTTTGCTGTTCTCCTTGTGGACACCTTTCTGAGAACCTTTGCATGTCAGGTGGAAGAACCTAGAATTGAATGCCCCATAGTTAAAATTTCATCCGGCCCTAGGGAGAGAATCTATAGACTTAGCACCAATGTTGTGTTCTTGTCAAGCAACATTTCTGGCCTGATGGTCAAATAAGTTGTAGATAATGCAGTGGGAAGGTTTAATGTATTAAGGGCAGGACTTTAAAAAGGGGAGGAATGGAAGCCAAATGGAATTTTAAGTCCTGTTGGCTTGTCAGTGGGATTTATGCATCCCTAAGTTGGATGTTTTTGAAAATAACACTGTAAATTGGTGACTAATAGAGATCTTTCCATGATAATGGCTTACAAGTTACCATTAATAATTCAGCTAAAGTTATTGCAGTCCAACTCAGTACCTCCTGAAAATGGTGAAAAGCTTCTCTCAGTGATTTTAGTGGCCTTGGGTTATTGGGCACTCTGATGAAATAATGTGCTTTTGAGGGATGATTTTGCCCCTTTCTATGCATCTTAGCAGTCAGAACTGAAAGTCAGGAATTACAGGAGACAGGGATGCTGGAGCCTCCTTTGCTGCTGTTCACGTGCCAGTGTTTACAGGGATGTGTAAGATCCTGTCCCCTCGAGCTCAGGAGGAATCGGGCAAAGCGAGTTTCTCTGTGGAGGATTTCCACAGGCAGAGCTCGGCGGTGGATTTCCTTGGGAAGTGGGAAGCGGCTGTTCCTGGGGTGCAGCAGGGGCTCTGCATCGCCTGGCCCTGCAGCCCCCTCCTCTCCCTGCAATCCCTGCAATCCCTGCAGCCCCCTGCCCTTCCTGTAGCCCCCTCCTCTCCCTGCAATCCCTGCAGCCCCCTGCTCTCCCTGTAATCCCTGCTCTCCCTGCAGCCCCCTGCCCTTCCTGCAGCCCCCTGCCCTCCCTGCAATCCCTGCAGCCCCCTGCTCTCCCTGTAATCCCTGCTCTCCCTGCAATCCCTGCCCTCCCTGCAATCCCTGCATCCCTACAATCCCTGCCCTCCCTGTATCCCCCTGCCCTCCCTGCAGCCCCATCCCCTCCTTGCAGCCCTACCCCTCCTGCAACCCTCTCCCCTCCCTGTAGCCCCCTCCCCTCCCTGCATCCCTGCATCCCTGCCCTCCCTGCAACCTCCTCCCCTCCCTGCATCCCTGCCCTCCCTGTAGCCCCCTGCATCCCTGCATCCCTGCAATCCCTGCATCCCTGCCGCCCCCGGCCCGGCCGCTGCCGCAGCCGCCGCTGCCTCGCCCCGCTCCTTCTCCGTCCTTCCCCGCGTGCCTCTCATCCCTCCCTCGGCTCTGAACAAATACCAGCATCACTCCTCTCCCTGTAAACCTCTTCCATTCCCAAACACGCTCCCGTTCGCTCTCGCTGCGGGTGGAAGCGCCGTTCCCAGCTGGTTTCACTGAGGGATGACAGCTGAACCCGCCGGCTTTCCCCAGCAGGATCCTCAAGCATCCCAGGAGCGCAGCGCTGGCTTGGGGTAATCTGTGTACAAATAGAGAAAACAGAAGACCCGTGTGCATTTTTATGGGGGACGTAAAAGCTGTGAAGCAACAACAGTATTTTTTAAAAAAGCAGATGGAATATTGTGAGATTTCTGGGGAAATGTGGATTTTTTGTTATTATACCAATATCTGTGAAAAGACTAATTAATCAAAACAAAGATTGGTGAAAACACGTTCATTAACACTGAAAGATGAGCTGATAGGTCCAGATGCCTTTGCAGTAGAGAGATATACTTTTCTAAGTGAAAACACAGAACTGATGATGGTGCTGGTGTTGAACTGGAAGTCATTTGGAAGTATTTTTGTCTCCTCACAACAGCACTCAGTGCCTGTTAGCAGTCTGCCTCTGCAGCAGCAAGGGGTGTACAGCACTGATGGCTTTTCAAGTTCCATGAAATCGTGCCTCAGACATGACTGTGCCTGAATTTCTCCGTGGAACAGAGGATTGCACAGCAAAGGACACTTGGGGAAGTTGGAATGAACACTTCTGGGTGCACACATTAGTGTTTGGTTCCTCTGTGAGTGCTTCAGTGCTGGGGGTGGGGTGGGATTTTTCATCCTGTTATTACATACAACTTTTGGTTTCATGACTTTCCTGCCATTCAGCCTTTCTTTTTTTTTTTTTTTTTGGCATAGTTCTATGTAAATATGATAAAAAAATTATGTAATCGGAGTAGCTTATAATATCCATTCTGATTTTAAACCTGTGACTTCTGGAAGAAGATTGCAGCACTAAAAGGTTTGCTATGTGAGGGGAGGGTGTACAGAAGGAAAAGCCATAGGATGACTTCAAGTGTTGAACAATAAAACCGGAACAAAAAGCTTGCTATAAATAGTAGCCTGGTCCCAGCTCAGTGAAGTACTTAAGCATATGCCTAAATCCCTCCTTGTTCAACAAAGCACTTACGTGTGCACTTGAATTCTCCTGGAATAAAGCATTAACCACCAGGCCTGAGTGCTTGGTGGAATTGGGGGCTGTGTGGACATGGACAGACCCCAGAGAAGGGTGGTTTCCTCCACAGCCCCCTGGTGTGCTGGGAGCCTTTGTGGGGCCGTGTTTTATAGGAAATTTCTGACACTGTGCATGGACCAATTAACTTGGAGAGCTGCTGGACATGAAAGTATTGCAGAGCAAATGTGTTCTGATATCCCAATAATTGTGTTCTTGTGTTGTTTGTTAACTGATCAGGCTTAATGATAACTGCTGCTTCTGTGATACTGTATTATCCTCTAAAGTAAATTTCCATTTTCTTCGTAAAACTAACACAGTGAGGATTTTCCTTCTGTATCAGTGAAGCACCTGCACTCAGGAATTCAGAGCATGGGTTTCTCCATCCAGGTATCTCAGTTAACACTCTCAAGTAGAGTCTTCAAGTAGATCTAAAACCCATTTGGCTCTCAAATTTAGAGAGTTTTAGAGTTATCTGCATAAGATCTCTTACAAAGGTCTAATTTCTCAGAAAATACCATCTGTTTTCTTATAATGAAATCTACTTTACCATTTCAGTTTTTCAAAGTATTGCCCACTATGCAACTGTTCTACAGGGATCCTGACTATTGACAGCTGGTTTTAGACATCTTATCTCTGGAAAGGCTCCGCATAAATTCCATAGTGGTGGCTGTGGCTGGCTGGATCCATCAGAAAGTGTGAATTAGAAACTGTGTCTCAATCAGGTGAAAATAATGAAAATACAATATATCCTGTTTTTTTACAGCATGGACATATACAGGGAAACAGAGTTTTTTTTCATTTGTAGGAATATGAAGGTTGTAAAACTTACCTTTCCACTGAGATGGAAACTTCAGTGTGTCAGTCCCTCAACAGGGATTCTGAGGTACAGATTGGCTTTTGAGAAACGTGCCCTGACTCCCTGCTCTGACTGACAGAGCAGCTTTCACATCTCAGATCATTCAAAGTTAATCAGCCCAAGATTCCCCAAATGCATTTCAGAATATTGGTTATCAGTCACCTTCACAGCTGGGATAATTCTTAAAGATTTTCTTTCCAGTGGAAATCTGGTTGAACTAATAAGTGGTTGGACTTTTGATAAAGCAAAGGTTTGACCAAAAATTGTTCAGATGTTGTGATGAAATAGAGTTATTTTGATGATTTAGTGGTTAGATAGATAGCTAGATAGAGAGATAGATAGATAGATAGATAGATAGATATACACACACATATGTGTCAAGTGGATATAGAAGACCACTTTCAAAATTATTCTTTGGAGAATTGTGACTGTTTAAAAAGAAGTCTGTAGAGCCCAAGTCATACCTGGTGCTAATGGTCTGTCAGTCACAGTGCTGGGGCTTTGTTTACTTCACTGTTTCTCTGTTGAGCAAATCTGTGTCCCTGTTTTGTGGGGGTGCTTTAAATCTCTACCAGGAAAAGCACGCTGTAAGAATGGTTAATTCAAATGTTATATATTTGAGCTGATTAGAGAAATTCTAATCTGGATCCTTATGTAGGAAGTTATAAAAGGCTTTCCTAATTTAAACCAGATCAAGTCTATAAAGTCATAATAAGCTCATGTAAATCTCCCCAGTGTAATAGTTGAAATTTTTCAATTGTATAATTAGAAACACCCCTCTGTAAATATTTGAGTGAAAGTCCCTTGTTGCTTTACATTCTGTTTGATTAGAGGAGATAGAGCTTTGAGGAAGGGTCATTCTGAGCTGGTTCAAAGATCAGCTGTTAAAATCCTGGCCAGTGTCAGGATGGGCTCACAGGCTGCACATTGCACTTTGAGTTACACAAAATTGGCTTTATCTTTGTGAGCTTCACACTGTGTGAGTGGCACTTTCTGTACCACAGATCAAAATGTCGGTTAGAAACGGGATCAAAATACCAAAATCAGGCTGTGGAATGACACATAACTTCTGTTAAAATTAATGGAATTTCACTATGGGATGTAATTAAGCAGGCTGGTGGACAAGAAACTAATGAGCTGGTCTTCGTGAAATATGCAGAGAGAGTAACTTCCAATAGGATATTTCCAGGGAAGTGACAGATTAGAATGGAAACAAACTGATGAAGTATTTGATGGTCTGATGTTGAAATGTGCATGCAATGAAGCAAAGGAGTTCTGCAAAGTATAACTCTCTGTCAGGCTTCCTCTTCACTGAAAAGAACTGCAGCGTTTTTAATTAAATGTTCCAGAGCTGTTTTGTTAAAGCTGCATGGCAAATAAATTCTTTCATTATTTGGTCAATCGTGGTGCCAGAGTCTTTAAGTCTTGCCTCCAGGAGAAGGGAAAATATCTTAAGCTATATATAAAGTACCATTACTAGTTTTCAAGACAAAAAAATTTATAATTTTTATCAAGAAAAATTATCCAAGAAATGGAATTGCCTTCTGTTACTTTTAGGAAAAAACCCCCCATTTTTCAAAAAGAGAATTTTGTATGCGTTAGGGAGTATTGCGAACAAAGTTGAACAAAATGGTCACACTTATTTAGTTAACAAAAGTATTTAATAAAGGAAAAAGCATTGGGGAAACATGACCAGTCATTAATTCCTTTGCAGTGCCTTCTGTGCATTTTTTCTGCAGAAAGCCTTCAGCAGACTTTAACCTAAGCAGGGCTTCATCAGCTGGATACGTTCTCCTCTCTCCCTTCCTCCAGCTCCTTGGGAAATTGAAATCAAATTGCATTGTGCAGCAGATTAGTGGTGAATTGAGTAATCGACTTGCAAGGCAGTGATGACCTGGAAGCTTGGTTGTGAGTCCTCCCCCTCCCCCAAATCCAAGGCCCTGGCTTTTCCCTTCATCCCTCCTTTCTGTCCCAGATGACCGAGGAGGGAATATGGAAATGCACACACAGGGCTGTGCACAGGAATAGGAGGGAAAGAGAGTTCTGAGGGAGGAAAATGTATCTGTCAACTCAGAGCAATTTATTTGCTCATTTCCAATTCTTCCTGAATGTGGAGGGCAGGTTTCCTTTGGCCACATTCCCATTCCAGCTCCTCTGTGCCTGTGCTGGGCTCGTGCTTTAGGAGGGTGGGATTGATGGCAGCTTTTTGTATTCACTTTTCTCATCCTTACCCAGCAGCATTGTAGATGTTGAAGGTGCAGCAATGGTGCTTAAAACAGCCTTGGTCTGAGAAACTCAGCATATTTTCAAGTTGTTTTTTTCTGTCTCTCTTCAGTATTTTTTTTCCATTTTGTTATCCAGGATGCTTTTTTAGCACCACCAGGGCTGGTAGGAATTGAAGTTCTTCACAGATTAGTCCAGCTGTGGTAATCTTTGCTGGATTCATAGAAAAAACACAACACTGTTGTTGTTAAATAACTATTCATATAAATAATATTTGTTATTTATATGAATAGTTGTGTGAGATCATTATAAGGTCACGACATATTTAAATACATCATACATTAAATATATAGTTTCTAAGATGCTTATTAATATGCATAATAATGTCTCGGCTTCTTTTCGTGTATGTTGAAGTAGGAATTACAAGGAACTTCTGTGAAGCACTTCCTATCTATAAATATTTGTGAAATCCTGTCCAGCTATAAATAGTAAGGCAGGCAGCAGGCTGGGGATGTGATCTTAGAAGACACCAGATTCAGTGAGGATGGTGCTGGAGTTCTGGAGCCAATGAGGCACCAAAGAGGTGCTTTTTTTAGATGAGTATTTGGCCCTGATGACACATACAAATTACTAAATGGATTAATTTTCTGTTTCTGGCACAAGATTTTCTCTGCATCATCTCCGTCATATGTAATGTTTTCTCGTAAGTTGTAGTTCCTGGGATCAGATAATACTGCAAAAACCACATTTTTCTTTTTTTTTCTTTGACTTTCCTTTAAAAAAAATCCCTTATAATTGTGTAGAAAAATATTTTGAAATGCCTCAGACGTTGACTTAAAAAGAAACGAAGTGTCAATTTTTCCTCCTTCCTCCTCATTTTTATAAGAAATGACCAGATAAAGATTTTTTTTTTTTTTTTTCAATTTCTTGGTAATAATGTCTTTACAAGATAATTCTGGGGCTGCTTGGGAAGCCAGTTCTCTGCTACAGTAGTCAGCATTAATACAGCTGCATGAAATTCCTAGTGTATTATTGCCCTTTTAATGTTCAATTGAGAGTGTAAAACAGCATTTGAACTCACTGGGGCAGGAAGTGCAGGAAGGTGGAGTATCCAGTAGCTGAAAATGTAGAAACTGCTTTTTAAGTTGAATCCTTGGTGTGCTCCATGGTGCTTTTGTACTAGAGCAGATTACAGAAATCAAGTAGAAGCATTCAGCATTTTCCTGTATTTAAAAAGAAAAAAAGAGAGCTCTTTTCTATAGAAATTAAATCCCAAGTTCTGTTAGATAATCTCAAACTTAGTATTGAAGCCCCATAATTAAAACATTCTTATCAGCTATGTTACAGGGAATTTCAGTGTGATTATGGCAAGCAGAAACTGGCGTTGGAATAAATCCTCCAAACAGTAACTCTAATTGCAGGGTTAAACTTTCAGAGGATTCACCTTTTAAAAATAACATCTTCTACATGCAAAATACTTTTTAGGGAACAATAAGGATATAAAATTAGATAGCCCCAGGTTAGGATATCCTTATAGTGTCTATTTTCTGGGCAGCCTTGGGAGTGGCAGGGATCCCAGCTGAGTACATTACTCAGCACAGCCTGGATGGATTCTGTGTCCTTGTGCTACAAACATGACAGGGATCTCTGCAGACAGCAGAGCTCCGTGCACTGGGTGTGTTTGCACAGCTCTGGTGACTGTGTGAAGTGGATGAAGGCATAAAAAATGAATTGTATTCCCAGGGCTCTTTCAAAGGAGCATGCAGGGAAATCCCTGGCGGAGTCTGCAGTTACTCCCAGGTGTGGAAGAGTATGTTCAGTGTCTGCATCCCTCAGCATCCAGCTCCACTGCCCCTGGCCTGCAGCACTGGAAACTGGAAAAAAAATCAGTATTTTAACTGATATTAACCACAGTTACCTGAGGCAACCAGGCCGGGGCAAGTGAAGAAGATGCCCTGACCAAGAGAAAAATTGGTGGTGTAAGATGGGTGGAAAATTTTTATTTGTTTTTTTTTCTGTTTTAAATCTCAGCTCAGATAGAAGATAGCCCAATTATTCCAAGAGCTGGATAAAAAGAAAAAGAAGGTCATAGATGTTGAGAACCTTTTGAAAATGTCTCTGCTGAATTGTTGACATGAGTGAATTCTGAGGTGAATAAGAGGAAGAGGCAGCTGACGAGGCAAAACCTTCACTGGCCATCATGCCTGAAACTCCACAAAAAACCCTCACAGAAGCAGAGGGGAGTGCCAGAGGTTTATCTGCAGCTATTTATGTGCTGGGGTTTCTTTCTCCTGTTTAACTGGAAATGGGCAACTGCTTAAGAGACCTTTGTGGGGAAGGACAGACAGAGCTGGAATGTGTGTCTTGCAGCTGCTCTCCTGCCTGCGTGTCCAGACTTACTCTAGGGATGGTTTTTCCATTTCTTCAGTGTTCTGGGGACTGCAGGCAAAATGCAGATAAAGGCACATTCCTAAGTGCCTTTGAATTGGGTGGGCATGCTTGATATCTCCTCACTGTTTATGTGCTTTGGCGTTTCTGATAAATCAGTGCTTTTCTTCAGCAGAAGTGTTTTTCTAATCTGGTAGTTTATAAAGTCTCTCCCACGGCCATCAGTGGACCAAAAGAAGGTCAATATGCAGCATAAATTAACAACCTACTGCCGTGTTATTGCATTAGAGAAATTAAAAGTAATATAAATAAATGTTATGTTTGACTGATAATTAGTATATAAATTAGTATATAAATATACAATAGACAAAATACTTACCAGAAAATAAGCACTGTTACCAAAAACAATGATATTGTTAGCCAGAGACACTAGCAGTCTGTGTCAAAATCACATTTTAATTACAAATGTTTTTTAGGAAACTTCAGTATGTTGTTCTTCTTTTGCCCACCCTCCTGATGATGTGATCCTTTGTAATTCCCATAAAGAAGCACAGAAGAAAACAGTTATTCAGCAACAGTAGGGTAGGAACATGGCAATTAGGGCTGAATGCAATTCCAAGCTATTGAATATGTAAACAGAATTTTCCATACATCTTATTTCTAATGGTGACCTGATCTCTGAGTCTGTGCAGATGGACAGCCTGTTTCTCCTTCCTTAACAGTTTTTGCCAAAAATAAACTTTCCTTTCAATTTCTGCTGTTTAGTGTGCATTAAGTACTTTTAATTTTCAGTATAGTTCCTCTTTATGTAGCTGTTTTGCAAGATGAGCTATAAACATTTATAAAATGTAATTATAGAGACGTTTAATTGCTGTATAAATAAATGGGTTTGAAGACAGACACAAGAATTCTCCATGGAGTCACTTGATGGTGTGTGTTGACTCTCAAATTCATTTTCTGGGTAAGAGTAACTGCCTCAGAAGTGTAACCAGTCCCAGCACAGCAAAGCTTTAGGGGTTGCTGTAAATCTCAGTGCCTTTTAGCAAAGATTTTAACCTTAGTTTGGTTCAGTGCTGCTCCAGTTCTGTTGTTAACCCCATGTCAACGACTCAGAATGTTTTGGGGCATCGTGGGCTGTGGCAGTGCACAGCGGGTCTGCAGCTGGACAGGGTGGGTCTGGTCATGCTGGATCCAGTTCAGCTGACCCGTGTTGGAACCCCGGAAACTGAGATTTTTCCACTTTCTGTGCTCGCAGGCACTGACCCCCAGGCAAACACTGCATTTGACCCGAGGCCTTGGAACAGGCTTCCAAAATCGAGTGATGGCACTGGGATTATGGATGTGTAGTTTGAAGAGAAGTGTGTGATATCACAGGGTGCAAACCTTAGAACTTAAGGCTTTAGAATATAGTAATACATAGCAATATAGAGGATTTAGGGTGTAGGTTAAGTTCTTCTTTCACCTTCTTCATGGGTTTGGGTGATGTCTTGTAATTGGGTGCTAAAGTCTGCATTGTGGACCCCGGGTATTTGGTTATTGGGTGAAAAGTAAAAATAACATAGGTGTCATCTCATTTTTGGATAATTTATGCTTAAAAAGACCTTGGTAAGAGTTAGACAGAGCCATTTTTCACCTTGTTAGTTAGAGCTCACAACTCGTGAGACTGTACTATAGATAAGAATTAATAAACATCTGAGTCCGAACACGAAAACTGCTTCTCCTGAGCATTTAATCCCGGCTCTAACAGAAGAGAGGAAGATAACAAGCCCACAGACCTGGCTTGTTCTGGGAGTCCCTGGGTGGATGGGGGTGCTCCTGCAGAGACCTGGCCGGGCAGTGAGGCCGGAGAGTGGACACGTCCCTGGTTGGGCAGTGAGGCCGGAGAGTGGACACGTCCCTGGTCGGGGGCTGGGGGCTGGCACTCGGGCCAGTCAGCGTCCGGAGCTGGGAGTTCTGAACTTCCCCTGGGGGGAGTTCCCAACAATAAAACCATGCTGTTTGTCTCATGGTCAAGAGGACACGAGTCATGATTTCTGTCTCCCCGCCTGTTGTGGGGCACCCCCATAACCGAGTCAATGTTTCCATATTAAAAAAAGAGTTTTGGTTACACCCTAAGGGACTTTTAAGGGAGAAGAACCAGAATCTTCCGTGCTTCTCTCATTGTAATCGGCCCAGTGCCAGGAGAAAGGCACCTGTTGGATCTTTGAAATGTACCTCAAAACCTGTAACTCTTTCTGTTGGGCAGCGTTCCAAAAAAACCCTCCTTGATTTTTTTGTACTTAAGAAAGAGCAAAAAAGTCTCTTGGTGCTTTTTGGGGTGTCTTANGAGGAAGATAACAAGCCCACAGACCTGGCTTGTTCTGGGAGTCCCTGGGTGGATGGGGGTGCTCCTGCAGAGACCTGGCCGGGCAGTGAGGCCGGAGAGTGGACACGTCCCTGGTTGGGCAGTGAGGCCGGAGAGTGGACACGTCCCTGGTCGGGGGCTGGGGGCTGGCACTCGGGCCAGTCAGCGTCCGGAGCTGGGAGTTCTGAACTTCCCCTGGGGGGAGTTCCCAACAATAAAACCATGCTGTTTGTCTCATGGTCAAGAGGACACGAGTCATGATTTCTGTCTCCCCGCCTGTTGTGGGGCACCCCCATAACCGAGTCAATGTTTCCATATTAAAAAAAGAGTTTTGGTTACACCCTAAGGGACTTTTAAGGGAGAAGAACCAGAATCTTCCGTGCTTCTCTCATTGTAATCGGCCCAGTGCCAGGAGAAAGGCACCTGTTGGATCTTTGAAATGTACCTCAAAACCTGTAACTCTTTCTGTTGGGCAGCGTTCCAAAAAAACCCTCCTTGATTTTTTTGTACTTAAGAAAGAGCAAAAAAGTCTCTTGGTGCTTTTTGGGGTGTCTTAGCAAGTGTAAGGGGCTTCCCTGCACCATGCATGGCTTTTGCTTTTTGTTTCATAGAGTTTGTTGTTTTCTCTTTAATTAAAACCTTTTGCTTTTTCAAAACACACCTGATCAGCCATCTCACTAATTATTATTCAGCCGTTTCTGGGAGGTTGCTGGTTAACCCTCAGAGCTCGGTACACCTCCGTGGGGCTCAGAACACGCTGGCACCACGCAGAATTGTATCACCCACCCATGAGCTGCCCGCATTGCAGCGGGCAAGTTTAGAAATGCCAAATTTTCAAGGAAATGATGTGAATGAAAAGAATAATGACTTGTAAGAGCAGAGGGAATAAACCTCTATGAAAGTGTTCAAACGACTCAAAGGCCTTATGAATTAGAGTTGTCAAGGCAGGACTGTGCTGTTTGAAGAGTTACCAAGTATTAATTGCAAACTTTTCAACCATAACAGATTTAGGGAAGCCCAAAACCTGGTGCATTTGGTCTTACTCTTAGCTGATTTTCCTTTTCTGTTTGATCTAGTTTTCAGGGCTCTTTGATTTGGACAAGATAAGTGAGTGTGCACACAAACATCAAATCATTTAATTACCACTCGGGGTAAATGGTGAATGTGTTCATGCACATAAAGACACATATGCTGTCCTCAGTATCATCTAATTACCACCCAGAGCAAATAATCTTCCTGTTTTCTGTGTCCTGGGGCACAAAAGGAATGTTTTCTTCTTTTGGTTTGTTTTAGGGGCAATAGGTGAAATGTTTTTCTGGAAGATGTCATTTCATGTCTGAGCACAGAAACATAGTAGAAGTGACTGTGAAAATTAGAAATACATTACACTTCCTTGGCATTTAAATATTTTGTTTTGTATGAGATTGTTTTGTGTGTCTCCCTTGCATCTTGCTAAATGTTTGGCATTTATATATACAGCACCATGATTAAAAATGTTTTCCTGCCTAGATACTACAGAAATATTGTGCATATTTATTATTTGCATGTGGACACAGATTTTTGTATATATGCATCTAGATTTCTGTTTTTCTTATTTGTTTTGGGTTTTCACATTTTTGTTTCAGTGCTATTAACAGAAAGAATAAATATCATATAGCTCTTATAAAGTGCAGTATTTGGCCCATTCAGTGGGTAAAGGGACCTTAGCCAGTTTACCAGTAAAGAGATATTTAAAGCAGAGAACTAAAAATAAGATTAGAAAGTGATCACTAATTGGCATCCTGTAGGTTGAGCAAGAGACTACTGAGACAGAAATAATATTTATGCGATGCAGGAGTACCCCTGCAATAAAAATGAATAATGACTGAGCTGCTTTCTCATCCTTGGAAGTGGCCCTTCCCCTCCTGGGCTGGAGCGCTCTTTGTGTAACTCCTGCCCTCTGGGGACTGCCCCTGCTCTAGGTAAGGAAGAGACTGCAGGCTGTACAACCTTTTAGCCTTGCTGAAATATTAATTCTCTTCAGCATTCCAAACTATGCACAAAGGAACCAAAGTACAAATGCTAATTGTTGAGGAAGGAGGAGTCTGTAAGAGAAGAGCTCAGAACTCACTATACCAAGCAAACCTACAGCAATGCTGGTTATTTTCTTGTCTCTTCTTTAGCTGTTTCCTTGGCTCATCCTTTCTCTGGGTTCCTCAGTAAGAGCTTAGAGGCAGAAGCCTTTATATTTTGCCCTTTCATTACTATAAATATTTAGGAATGGCAGTTCTTTATAACGAAAGTCCTTTGCCTTAGTTACCCCTACTGAAGTTTTGGGTTTGAGAAGGTGAATGCACCTGAGTCCTGGAAATATCCTTTTACCTGTCTACCTGTTAATACTCCTGTTAATATTCCTGTTAATATATCTGTCTATATTCCTGTTAATATATCTGTCAATATTCCTGTCAGCTCTGCCTGCCAGCACATGTACCAGCTTCTGGCTGTGTTCCTGCTTTAATTCTATGGGCCCCTGCAGGTTCTCTCAGTGGATGATTTTACCCAGCTATGAGGAGCAGACTTGCATTCCACACTGGGCTAAAATCCCTGTGAATTATCCCTCAGATAAAGTTGGTAAATTCTTTCTGCTTTCATATTCGTAGTGACTGAAACAAAAATTTTGAAAGAAACAAAACGAATTGAACTGAAAAAACAATGATAGTATTGTTGGCAAAACTGCATAAGGCTTTGCTTTTCAGCGTAAAATATTTGCCAGCTCAATTAAAACGAAATGTTTTCCAGATTTCCTTGAATTTAGCCAAATTTTGAAATGAAAACAATATAAAAGATTTTAACATGAAATATTAAATAGTCAAAAAAGAAGCTTTTCACTTGGATTTCAGAGATGAGAGCTTTTACATTCTGATACTTTTGCTCTCACTTTTTTTCCAGCTTAGCCTTTTGGTCAAATACGACTTTAACGGGAATTGGTTTTAGTCATGACCTCTTCTGCTCCTGCACTGCCCAGCTCTCCCCAACACACCCTGAATTTTTCCTGCTGGCTGTATTGTCACTGATCCCACTGACTTCTGCAAAATGTTCCTGTGCTAAGTGAACGTCATTTGGAGGAGTGACATGCTCTTGACTGAGGTTTTCAGTCGATTGCAGTTGGACTTCTCAAGAAAACTCAGCCCATTTGCTTCCAGCGTGGTGCTTGATAAGTGATATGGATAACCCCTTCCCTAAGTAGTGAAAGGAGGAAAATCTAAGATGTCTCTATTTGTTTGTTCATATTCTAATTCTCTAAATGGATTAAGAGTCTAAAGCATGTATTATTTTTAGGTTCATCAAGAAAAGCACACATCCATAATTCAGATTGTGCTCTGTGGCAGGGGCTTTCATCTGAAATAAGTGCAGCTATTTCTTCATCCAGGGCATTTCCCGCCAACTGGTTATTGCAGTAGCTGTATGTGCTATTTCTGATGTGTATAGGAAAAGCAACATAGGTGCTTTTATCTGATAAATAGTCTGAAAGTTTTTTTTTGTTGTTGGTTTTTTTGTTTGTTTGTTTGTTTGTTTTAGTGTAGTTAGAAATTCTGTCCTTACAGACTTGGATTAAAATTGCTTAACTTTGGAAGAAACACTTAATGAAGAGTGGCTGAAATTAAATTTCAGGCAGTAGAGGGTGAGAGGAGGTGCAGTACAGAGCTTCAGTCTCCTCTTGTACAGCAGTGACCATGGTGCTCAGTGGCGTTTCTGTCATTTCCCCTGGACACTTCTGTGTATGTTAATGCTCATCTGTTAATGTTAATCATCATTCCTGGTTTTAAATGCAAAATCTTCTTGCTTTGATCTCCGGGCTCTCCCACAACCCTGCCTAACATTGCTCTTAGGCAGGCTTTTCACAGGCCAGATACTATTTGTCAAAAAATCAAGAGAAAATGTCTGCCCACAAGTTTCTCATTTGCATATTCATCTGGGCATATTCCTGGCTCAGCCTGGCCTTCTTGTTCTTTTCCTTTCATTAAAATCTTCTGCTGTGCAATGAGCTCATCACAGCACTTTTCCTCTCCCCATTCCTTCTGGAGAAGAATTGCCTGTGTAAATCACTGAAATGGCATCACTGATTGCCACAGTCTTGTAATGTAGCTGCAACTCTAAGAATGATTCATCCTTGGATCTGCTCAAGGTCTCCAAATATGAAAGAAAGGAGAAATAGTTTGAATTATATAGAGAAAGTTCTGCTGAGAATTCTCCACACTCCTTGAAGCCCACTGACTAAGTCCTGCAGATGATCAATATTGTCTATCAGGGTTTTTTTACCCAGCCATCCAATTAACTTTGTCTCCCAGTGATACATGGGAGAAACGAGACCAGAGTTTTGCTGGCACCTTCAGACTCTGCAGGTATATTCTACACCAAGACCCAAAAGAAAAAGGATTTTTATTTTTTTCAAATTTCAACTATCACAAGAAGAACAGCAGAGGATAAATGACTTATCTAGAAGATTGAATTAGAATTTCCTTCAGGAAATATTTTCCAGACACCTCTAGGCCTTACAGAGAGGAGGAATGACTACCAGCTCTGTCAGATTACCCAGAAAATGCTATGGCAAAACCCTGCCGTCATTGCCTCTGTGTTGGAAGGTAATTACAAAGAATGGAACAACAGGATTGTAAGGGAAGTGTAGAGGAGTTGTGTAATCTTCCCAAACCCCACAGTCAAACAGTGGAAGTGGAAGCTGTCAGAAAAAATCCCTGGCACAAGTGTGTGGTGGGCAGTGAGTGCTCGCTCTAGTAAATGCTGACACACTTCTTTTGCATAAGTATTGGAAGTAATCCTCTCCTAATGTGCCACACTGCTGGATGTGCCTCATCTCCAAAACACAACACCTACGAGACAGATTTAAAGACCTCAAATTCTCATAAGAGCTTTAACCAATGTCCTTTACTTATTTTCCAAAAGTTCTTGAAAAATGTTAATGTATTCCCCCATATTCCTCTGCCTGCGAACTGAAAAGAATCCAAAATTTCACTGCCAATAAAGGAGAGAGGGGGGAACTGGATCTGAGGCAAACAAAAATGTTTTGGTGAAATAGGATTAGTTGTTAAATCTCAAAAAAGCTTGTGGAGTCATGCAAAACAGAAAAGAGAGGTTTAGCCTGCATAGAAACAGAATCACATGAGTGCAATATCATTCAGACTTTCACTCATGTGACGTTTGGTTGTTGTTGGAGACAAATCTTGGAGAAAAGAAGTACAGTAGTTTTTATAGATAAGGAGCTCAATTTCCTTAGGTTTTTGCAGTACGTGAAATACAATTATTGCAAGAGGGCTGGAGTGGGAATATGGAAAATACTCTCCTAATTTGGCAGCACGTGTGTTTTCTTTAAACAGTGAGTTGTTATTTTCTTTTTTAGGGGGATGTGTGTTGATTTGTGGGCCGTAGCACCAGGTGCAGCATGTGTCACTGCTGGAGCTTCATGAGGGAATGACAAAGCACGGGGAAAATTAAGAGCTGCCATAGTGAGGATGAGTTTATAAAGTCTGATCCTGGGGAGAGTGGCTGGCAAGAATGAGATTTATTTGTTTGTGTATGGGAACTGCACAGCCCCTTCTGTCATTTTCTCGCAGACCCGTTTGAATAATTGTCCCCATGCACAGAGTGTGTGGAAGGTTGGATCTCCGTGGCCATCAGCACCTGCAGAGTGCTCTGTGTTTGCTGTGCTGTGCACAAGAAGGGATGCAGGATATAGTGCATTTCCTGGGGCTCAGCTCCTCTCAGCTGCTCCATTCTCCAGATGAGTGCTGTGTGCCTTTGGACTGCAGGAGTGTTCTGTGCTAACAGGTTGCTCGTTAGTTTTTCTTGGTGTTTTTACAAACCTGGGGCTTCCCCGGAATAAAGTTTACAGCTTCAGCTTATTCAAAGGAGGCATAAACCCCCCCATTCTGTTTCCTGGGGTAATGCTGCACCTCCAGATCGCTCAGTATAGATTGTCAGTCGTATTGGAACTGGTCTAGATAATGCAGTCAGGTAGAGAAGAAGCCTGAGGGAGTTCAAGTGGGAAATTTCTCATGAAAAGGTTTTTTCAGAAAGAAAATTCTCCTGGTGCTGCCTGCACTGTCTGTCTGCTGAGGCTTGTGGCAGCTGTGGAAGGCACTCACATTATGCACAGGGTCAGAGCTGGGGTGAAACACGGGGTCAGTGTTACAGGTGCCAGAACAGACATTTTATTCCCTTCTCTGCACTTGAATTTTCTCCAGCATAACCTGTGCTGCCTGTGTAGAGTGTGTGTGCTGACTCCTTCCCGTCCTCAGAACCTTTTTGAGAAGAAATGAATCAATGGCACACTTTGAGGCTTTGGTTGTAAAGGTTCTGCAGTGCACACTCATCTGATCCTCAGTCTCTTGTCTCTGTAACTGGGGGAGCTGAGCTGTTTTCTGTGTTTATGATCCTGGCTCACACTGGGAGTGACTCAAGAGCATTCTGGTCAAACTTGTCTCAGATTGGGTTCAGAAGAAACAGGAGAAAACACAGGACTCGCTGTGCCATAAGGCAAATTCTGCTTTAATGCCTGGATGAAAAATGGTGATCCCAGCACTGAATTCTTCCCAGGTACTCTTCCCTCAGAGCCTGGCATCCTCTGGCAAGCAGGGACACAAGTCATAACCGTTCCTTTCCTTTGCTTACAGCTTGTACTTGGCCTTTTGGCCCACTTCCAACGTGACAAAAGTCCACGTTACAAAAAACACTCCCTGTGTGCCTTTTCCTGCCCCCAAACTCAATTTGCACTTGCACTACCAAGGATTCAACTTGGAAACTTTTTATCTGCGCTCATTAATGTGAAAGGAATAATATTCTGATGGCAATGTGATTTTTTTCCTAGTGCATTGTACCACACTCTCCTGAACTCTATGAAATTCCTATGCACAGCTTCTTGCAGTTTTCTAGTTATTCATAATAATTGGAATAATCTGTTGTCTTGCCTTGTCTCTGGTGCCAAGGTAACACCATAGCAGATGGAAGGTAATGTCTTCTGAAACCTACTCTCAGAGGCAGTGAAAGTTAATGTTCCTCTTGAGTTCTTCTTCTATCATTACCTGATAGCTGGTATTTTGCTGATAGAATTCTTTTTTTGAGTCTATAGGAGAAATATTTTCTTTCTTTTCTTTTTTTTTCTACCAGAAATGAAATACAAATAAAAAAGGTCTCGATTGAGGCAGTATGGTTGAAGGGGGGAAAAATGTTTTCTCAGGTTAATAATTCTTACAGTAAAGTAAGTTCAGCATAAAAGAATCACTGTTGTGATGTTAAATGAATGTTTTATTTAAGTGAAGTAATGCCACCAGCTATAAATCACTTGGTGGCTCTGCCTTGAACATTCTTCTCTTTGGGTAGATATGACTGATTTCTAGAGGCAGGAAAGGTTTATTTGCATTGATCCCACAGTGCTGACCCCAGGCTAAGTGCCATCAGCTGTGAGTTTAATCACACCTATTCAGGTGGATTTCACATGATTGGTGTGAAACTTTTTCAAACCTTACAAATATTACAAAAACTTTTTCAAACCGTACAAATATTGAAGCTTTCCCTACTCTTCCTACAAAGAACAAACGGGACAGCAGTATTTTTTATAAGGGTGACAAACAGAAGTTCCAGTTGAAATGCCTTTTATTTTGTAGTGAAGAAGTGATGCTGAATGTGAGAGAGACACAGGTGGGGGTGTTTAAAAGTTCAAACCCGAGTGTCCTCACTGCTCTGGAGGAAAGGCAAAAGTCAAATTAGGTTTAATTTGTCTCCCAGGCCAACAGCGGGACCATGCTGTGCTCTCAACTGACCCTATTATTTGAAAAATGAGAATGCTTAGAAAAAAAGAACAGTAATTAAGATGTTGTAAATTAACAGGTTTTCTGTGTAGCAGATTAAAAGTGAAGCCTGGCCAGCAATATGGGCAGAGGGAAGAGAGCTGCAGGTAGAGCAGCAGTTGCATGTACTCCTCTGAAAATAATGCCTGGAAGCTGAAAGGCTCCCTGGGATGTCCTTTCAGAGAGCAAACAGGGCATGGTTAGAGAGCAGCAAATATTTTCAGCCCCACACAGGTGTCATCCAGGAAACTAAAGCAGAGAGTATCTGTGCCTGGTAAGGATTTGCCTTTAATTCCCTAGAACAGGAATTTTAGTTATCATAGGGAGGAGAAACCAGCCTGGTGAGCTGCTGGGGTCTATCAGAGGAGTAATTGCTCAGAACATGGAAAAATAACTTTTGGAAAAACAGGGCAGACCCATTGAGACAGTATTTGGCAGGCCATGCGTTTAATGGTGAGAGCTCATTTCACTAATACATGAACAAGCAATTACTACCAGTCGATCATATCTGGCTTCTGAGGCAAGGAACTGTAACGAAAAATCAAAACAGTCCAAAATTCTTCAAATCTAGATGGCAAAGGAAGATTTTTATTTCACTGAGTGATCTTGAACAGGAAATGAGGCTTGTTGCTTTCACTCATTAGTGATTCAAATCAATCACAGCTGAGTTGAGTTGGCTCAGAATTTCACCCAGCTGCTTTTCCCTCTCCCATTGGTTCCCTTTCTCCTATTTCTAGTGGCTCTCAGTGAGTGCTGGTGGAGAAAGGGTTTTGCCACCCAGTAGGGATAGGACCTGGGCAGCAGCCTCTGTGCTGAGCTCAAACAGAGTCATTTATAGCCAGCAGAATTTGTGGGCAGTAGCGGGCATTTCAAAAGAATTGGCAAAACTTGGAGCTGTTTGAGTGCAAGCTGTGGAGAAGATGGAAGAAGGATGCGCAGAAGATGCCAAGTTCCACTTCCTAAGGGATGGGGAGACCACCAGTGAGGAGGTAGGCCCAGTGGAAGTGTTAAAATTCCTGAGATTCACCTTTTTTGGTTCTTGTTTTTGGTCTAGTCCTGTTGTTCCTGTCCAGCTCTCTCATTCTGCTCCCAGAATGTTTTATGGGACTGCCATTGTTTTCCTCTGGCAGCTGATGTTGTAATTTCAGGCTGTTCCCACAGTATATTCAATATGTTTCCAGTCAGTGGATTTCAGTTAAGGAGATTAGTTGCTCTTATAGAATGCTACTGGACAACATTAATACTTGAGAATTATTGTGTAAAATAAGGTTTAGGCTCCCTGGGTTGAGGGTGGTAAGCTGTAAAGTTTTTTTTTTCCCTCAAGTGCTTAATTTTCTTGTTTGCTCCAGATGGATGGTTTCAATTGATTCCAGGCAAAGGTATTTCTGGTGGGCATACATAATGCAGGAGCCTTGTCTGAAAAAAAGTAAATATTTTTTACTTTGCATGGTTGTGGATGTCTCAAACTCTTCTAAGTTAGGGCTGCTGCAGGTGTTTTCTGGCACTTTTATTTATGTGAAATAATTTAAATGGATACTGTAGGTGACAAAAGTCATGGGTTGTTATTTTATACTGTCTTTTAGTGCATCACTGTAAATCAGTTTAACCAAATATTTGCCTGAAAACCCTAAAATAGCACATTTTATTTCACTTTTGGTGTAAATGGGCATAATTTCATCTGACTTTATAGCATGTCCTCTGTACTAAAGTTAGCCCACATTTCACAAGGATAACTCCAAGTTGCCTGTTGCTGGAATTTCTGGAAAGCAGAATGAATACTTCAGGAGTCTTCCCTGGAACACAGAAATACAAAGCAAGCCCTTTTTCTGTATTGACTCCTTTCTCCTCCTCTTCTGTCCCTTTTCCCACATGTGGAATTTCAGGGTGTCTGTGCTGGGTGTGAGCTGCCCTACAGACCTCCAGGAAAGCTGGGCTGGCTTTGGGACTGTGGGAATGGAAAGGGCTGGGACTGAACTGCATTTCCACTGAGAAGTGATCTTCACAGATATATTACTTTAACACCTCAGCTTCCTGTACAATACCCTTACAACTTTGACAAGAGCAGGGTGAGTTTTCTGCCCAAACATCTGTGTGCCAGTTCCAGCAACATTTTCTGGGGCACACTGGGATTTCTGGCTGTGGGTCCTGAAACGTCTCAGTGAGTCCTGAAATCTGCTCTGTGGAACAGCCACCAGACACGTGCATGGGCAAAGCTTCCCTTGCAGGGGTTGCATCACCTCCTGGTTTTGTTTTGCTCCTGAAACACTCGAAATGACCTTTTCTGTGCACTGTGCTGGACTCCAAGGCACGTAAGGAACCTGATAGCAGTGGCTTGATGGTAACTGCAATGGCTGGAGGTTCAAGAGCACCAAGATCTGTTGGGGGGAGGATTAAACTTCACGAAAGCAGTTGGCATCACTGTAACTTGTAAATTTTAAAGTGTTGTGTGTGAGTGGGAAGGCAAAACTAAATAGAGCATACAGTTGGCCTTAAAAAAAACCCCCCAAAACCAACAAAAAAACTGAGCAAAATTTAACTATTGGGAGTATAATCTGTGAAACACTTTTTGCTTAGAATATTTTTTCTCATAGAAGCAGACTAGAGCGAGAAAAAATTTCAAAACCTCATTTCTGTAGCTTTGAAAGATCTTTAAATGCTTCTTTTTTACTTTTAGCTATAATCTGTCATTTTAAAGTTTCTATTTTAGACCAAAAATCTTTTAGTTACAGTGCAGTTTTGCTTTTCTGAGGATAAAATCAAAAAAAGTGGCAGTTAAAAAGGACCAAAGTATCATTTGTATGAACTTCCAGTTCTTTGGTACCAGCCTTATACACATGACTAGTCAGAGTTTTTGTTGCATTTTGCTCAGTAGTGATAACGTACCAGCTTTGCCAGCTTTGTGTAATTTGAGACTTCCCCCCAGTGTTCTTCCTAACGCAGGAAATTCTAATGCTGGTGCTGCCACATATCAAAGCACTGAATTTGCTGCTTTTCCAGTGTTTTTATGATGCCCACAAAAGTTACAGGGTGAGCAGGAGAGAGTGGACAGGCGAGTTTACACCAAACACTCCCTAGGATGCAAATGATATTTAGCTCTTTCTGTGAAGAGTTAATGGGATTTTATTGTTATATTTGCACACTGGTACTTTTATCAACCACTGCTGCCTGGCTCTCCATGGACATAAACCAAGAGGTGAAATTTGTCTTGATCTCTAACCCTTCAGCACCAGTGATTGTTTATAAGTAATCAAACCAGCTGCAAACCCAATCTTTGCTGAGGTGGGAGGTTGATCTCTGTGCAGTTATGAGTACAGAACAGTCACCTGTGGTAGCAGTGCCCAGCACGTCAGAAAGCAGAACAGCTGATATCGTGGCATACACCAAAAAAATCATTCACACTTACGGGCACAGAGCTATGCCGCCAAACTTGTTTTCATATTTGCGGCTGACAGATGCCCTGGACATGGATCTTCTAGGCAGAGACCGTGTCCGGCTGTTGCCCTTGAAGCTGGCAGTGCTGGGCTGGCTCTGCTCCGTGGCTTTAGCCTGTCCTGCCTGAGCCAGCCCCCAAAAATCCCTCGATGTGTGTCTAGACAAACGTCAGCTCGCTGTGCTCGTGCTGACGCAAGATGCAAAGACTGTGGCACCAGGAGCGAGCTGAGATTATCAAATCTGTGCTGAACTGTGCAGCTCCAATTCGTGTTGCAGCACAGGCAATCTCAACACTCATTTGATTACAAATCATTATTTAGAGATGCTCAAAGTTATTTGAAAAATTCTCCCTTTACAAGAAAAAAACCCCACTCTGAGTGAGAGACTGGTGCCACCTCCCCCAGTGCTTACTTTGGCTCAGCCCATCAACAATATCTGGTTTATTTCCATGCTCGTGTTTGCTTAGAGACTAAAGACATCCTCTTTCTGCAGTGGGAAACAAATACAGACACCTGGGGTGCTTTTTATTTATTTAATTTTTTTTGAGGCTTCAAGAAACTGAGTGTCTTATCCAAACAGAGGCTCCAAAGCCCTGTCAATGATACTCCAGTCTTGGTGTTTCTGTGCTCACCATCACTTGCCGGTGGCCAAATGAGTACGTGTGCCCTGGGTGATCACGCTCGTGGTTGTTGGTGTGTGTTTGCCATTCCTTTAACCTAGGGATAGAAATAGGTTTGTCCCTGAGCTTGATTGCCAGGTTTCCTGAGCTGTTCAACTCTATTTCTTGAGCCAAGGATCCTCCTTATTTATATCTGCATGTGTGAGTGCTAAAATACATGTCTCACTCCCCTTCTCCATTTAAAGGCACTTCTCTCAAGAAAGTCCTTGGGCTGTGATAGGGCACTCACAAGGGAGGCACTGAACACTTCCCTCATCCTTAGCCTTATCTTCAGTTCTGAATTACCCTTTATTGAAGACTGTATTCAAACTTCAACTATTGACTTGACATCTATTTAAGACAGAAGAAATATGTCTTTTGAGCTATTATTGTTAAAAAGGGGGTTTTAAGATCCAGGACAAAAGACTGGATGTTAAGCCTCCCTGTCTTGCAGAGAATTCATTCAGTNCCCCGGTGCCGACCCCCGGTGCCGACCCCCGGTGCCGACCCCCGGTGCCGACCCCCGGTGCCGACCGGGGCTGCCCCATCCCGCCGCTCCTCCGGGTACCGCGGCGTGGCGGGCGCCTCTCCGTCCTGCCGGTGCTGCGGGGTCGTTCGAGGGTCGGCCTTGTCACTCCCTCGCAGCCGCTCTCTCTCCCTCTCCCGTTCCCTCTCTCTCTCCCTCTCCCGTTCCCCCGCTCTCTCTCTCTCCCTTTCCCGTTCCCTCTCTCTCTCCCTTCTCTCTCTCTCTCCCTTTCCCGTTCCCCCGCTCCGTTCCCCGCTGACTTTGGGGTCTGACCTTCTGCGGTCCCCCCGCCGCAGCAGCGAGCCCCGAGCTCCGGTGGCGGAGCTGCGAGCCCCAGGCCGGGGGTTTTGAGTGGCTCTGGAGGAAGGGAAGCTTTCCAAGGAAGCCAGAATCAAAGGAGACGTTTCAAGGTCCCTCCTGCCCCGTTTATAAATCTTTCTGGCACCATTTTATGGCGTTTTGTGTCGGTAATCTCCCAAGTTCCCGGACACCCGGTTTTCCTGGTGTGTAACGAAGTCCTTAGTGCTGAGCAAAGAGCTTCTTACTCTTTTTTTAGGATGTAAGCCCCAGAGTTCTGCCCCAATGTTGTGTTGAACCCCCAAATTTGGGCTGCCCAGCATTGCCATTTATTTAACGCCATATGGTAGGAAGAAATGGGGCCTTTCTGATTGTCATGTGGTCTCCTTGAAGTGATTCAAGTGACAGAGTAACCACAGAACGTTTCTTTTCTACTGTCTGTTTTCTAGCATAAAACTACAAGTGAAAGCAGCTGATCACATTAAATCCAATTACAACTTAATGGCTTTATACAGAGTCTTCTTTGCATTTCTTAAAAATTCCATATTCAGGGCACATCTTGAGAGGAGATGATGGCAGTGTAACACCTGTGTTCTTTGTGATATTGTTCTTGTTATCAAACTTAAAGCCAATCTTCTAAATGTATTTTTTCCCCCAAATATTGTCAATCAGGGTACATAACTGCATTATTAATTCCTAACTAAAATGGATAAAAACCAACCGCAACAAATTTTAACTTTTTAAAATCTAAAATAACTATTATTAGTCAGAAAACTGTGTTTCTCGAATGAAGCGTCCTATTGGGGTAAAATAGTGAGTGTGTTTCTTATGGTGAGGGAGAGGAGAATGTATTTGCTCTCAGCTTGCTCTGTTTCTGTGCCCACTGCTGCTGGCCTGGCTGGAAACATCAGGGTCTCTGCTACACAGAATTTTTGCCATCTGCTGCAGGTGACCTGATTGTATATTGATGAGCATAAACCTTTTTTTTTTATAATCGAGGCACCTTCCTGCTATATCCAGCATTGTGGTGCAAACAAACAGGTGGGTGACCAGAAAAAGGTGGAATTACTTTTTTAAGTTGTAGCCAGAACTAAAGGAAGAGTTTTTAGCTTTTGGGCAGATATTGTTGTCCAAGATCTGGGAAGTTTATCTGGGGTTTTTGAGAGCTCTTCTTAGAGCACTTTTTAGAGGAGACTGTTCAAAAATTCCTCTGGCTCTGGGAAGCATCTGTGACTGGGCCTCTGAAGCCCAGACACGGATCCCAGCCTGGCTCAGGATTAGAATGTGACTGTTCTTCCCAGTTTAGCTGCGATGCATCTGCTCAGCGTGCTTAAATTGCTGCCTCATTATGTGACAATTAATAGTTTTGTTGATGTTTATATACATATGTTATTATTTTCCTCAATATTGTCAACCCCATATGCAGATTGATCAAATAGAATTTTGCCCCATTTAGCATTTTTAATGTGGCATAAACAGAGCTGTTGGTTTAAGTTTAGGCTCACTCTGCTTACATCAGTTCAGCTCCTGGTTTCACCGAAGGCTTTATCAGTAAAAATGAGATGGGAAGCTGCCTCCAAAAATGTGAGTTACATAACAGGTAGAAATCCTCTTTGGCTATAAAATATTTATTCAGTATTATGTAAGAAAATGGAAAAGCTTGGAGGTGGAGAAAAAAGAGGAAAAAAATCTAAGATAAGATTTGAGTGGGAAACCAAAGCAGATAAAATCTGAGAAAGTGAGCCTGGTGATGGTGGAAAACAGAGTCTATTTAAGGTTTCCTTCATGACTTCACCATTAATTCCCAAAGTTTCCAGGCTGAGGAGAGAAAAGAAGTGTACAGGGCTTTGTTGGTGCACAGCTCTCATCTATTCTCAGCCTCCAGGTAGAGGAAGAAACGTCTTTTATTTGCTTCATCAAGCTTTTGTCACATTGTGACACATTGGCTTCAGGATTTTTTAAATTTTTTTTTCCAATTTTGTTTGTAAATGAGAGGTTCATCTTATTTATCTCCAACTTTAAAGCCTTGATGGTTTTATGTTCTCTCTTAGTTTAAATCTATAGTGTAGAGGTAGGAAAAACCTTTAGTGGTTTTATTAATGTTTCTTCTTAATGGTGGCATTTCCTCCTGCAAGAATTACAGTGGGAAGCACAGGTGACATATGTACTGTTAGCTTAGTAAATGGTTGATTTTAAATATTTGGCCAGAAAAGCAGGCATGAATTCAAGTGGATGATATTCCTTGGTTCCAATTAACGTAGGAGCAAAGGATTCTCACCGAGGAAAGGCTTTGATTCCCTTATCTTGCTGTCAAAGCACATGATGAGGAAAATGAAATTAACTTGTCAGAAGCAAAGTTTGGTGAGAACTCATCTGCGTGCAGAATAATTCCTGTAAGCATGACATCTTAATTTCAAGATGTTTCTGACACTGCACAGAGAATTTGTCATGCAAATGAGATCCTCATTAGGAAAGTAATATTTTTAGAACACTTTAAGCAAAAAGAAGTGTTCTCTTTTAAAGGCTTTCTGTGCATACATAGAACAACTCTTTAGAAAGGAAGATCAGACTGGACATGGCTATGGTAATGTGAGGCAGGTGTTGTCCCGGATAATCTCCTCAGGAAATCTAAATCTGGAGTTCCTACATGGTCTACCTTTCACAAGATGTTATGCTTTGAAGGCTAGGCTTTAATGTCCAAAATTCAGCCTACCTGTGTAATCTAACAGGGGCTGGTGCTTTGCTGCAGTGCACCACTGGGTATCCTTCCCAAGCATTTCATTCAAAAAGAAATGAGTGTGTTTCTCCTGGTTTTTTTTGATCTTAAAGGCTTGGCTAGACTGAGAGGGGCTTTGCAGTAGTGTCAGTTGTGTTTCTGCTTGCCTTGTTTTGTAACACAGGTACTTCTGTAGGTAATTTCCAGCCCATTCCAGAAGCTGAGGAAGGTTTCTGTGTGTCAGCAGGAGGAGGCTTGACTTTGCTGATGACAGAAAATCCATGGGCTCTGTGCAGTCCCCTGTGGTGTGAGCAGCAGAGAGCAGGAGGTGATAAGAGGTTTTGCTCAGTGAGCTGTCCTGAACCAGAGAAATTCTTTGCCTCGTGTAGCATTCCAGCAGTGTTACGGACAGAAATGATGAAGGTGTATGGGAGAAGTGGTGATAGAAATCAGGAATTCAGCTCACTGGATGGTAGGAGTGACAAAGAGGAAATTAATTAGTGCTCACATCACAACATTTGCTACTCTGCCTCCCTTGTTGATAAGACCAAATAGGTATTGTTAAGGAGGAGCAGTTTGTGTGGACTTCTTATGCTGTAAATAGGAGCAACTGATTAAAATGAATGTTCAGTTTGGTGTCAGTCTCCTGTGAAACTGATAAAATAGCAGGAGCTGGGATGATCTCTGGTATCTGTCAGCCTGAATATTGAAGTAACAAAGTGTGTGAGCCCTTCAGCTCTGGGTGCTTAGAAAATGTTTAATCAATTAATGTGGACACTTCTCCTCATGTGAAGTGATCAGAACTTTTGTCAGGTGGGTTTGGGTTCTGCTGCTCACCTGGAGAGCATTAGAGACAAAGTCTGGAGTGTGCTGGTCCTGGCCAGAATGCCAGGTGAGCATGTATTGTACCAGCTTCATAACACTGTTGAGATGCAGTACTCTTATTTCCTTTTAATATAGATCCTGAAATTACTAAATTTGTAAGTAATTTTTTTTTTTTAATTATAGTCCTCTGAAAAAAAAAAACCCAACTGTGAAACTTCTAGCTTGAGTAATGAAATAGTTCCTGAATACTTTTATATTCAGTTTTGTATGGTTTGGGGTTTGATATAATGTATCTCAAAGAGAAGAGGTTTGGGGTCGAGTGTGTGCTTTTCCTGAGTGAAGCAATGCTTCTTACAGCTACTGAGATGGCAAGGAAACAAATGCAGTTACTGTTCAAGAGCGTGACGTGAGCTTTGAAATATGCTCTGGAGTCTGGGCTGCCTTTATAAATTGCACTCCCTCCTTATCTGAGAAGGATGCTGATGTCAAAGGCTGGATCTTGGGCTTTGGTGAAGCTCTGTGTGCAGGGAGGGAAGCAGAAAGTACACTGGGAAATCTGGTGATGGGGCGGAAAGGAGCAGAGAAGTGCATGGAACAGGCCCTGCTCTGTGCACAGAGGAGTTTTGCCCTGGTGGGGTTTTAGTTTTGTTCAGGGAAATGGAGTTTATCTGTGTGCTTTAAATAATCATGTTTCCTTTTGAGGAAATCCATCATTAAAAACTAACCAAGCAAAAAATCAAAACAAAGTCAACCCCAAGTAACAACCACCTGCCCAAAAAAACCCTAAATCAAACAAACAAAACCCCAAACAACCAATCCAATGGAAAAAAAACCCCAAACAACCAATCCAATGGAAAAAAAACCCCAAACAACCAATCCAGTGAAGGACAAAAACCCCAAACAACCAATCCAGTGAAAAACCCCAGTGCTCCCTGAATCTGGCTAACTCCAGGCACAATAAAATAATGGTGATTTTAGTTGGTGGTAAATAGAAATTTTATCATCATGACAGCAGTTCCTAGAGGGCCACTTAAGCATTGTTGACTTGAACATGCATATAATATATCTGTATTTGAGAATCTACAGGTAAATAGCATATATATGAACAGAGTAGTGATATGCACTCAGTCAAATCAAAGCGTTATTGTTTTTGAAAAGGTAAGGAAATGGGAACAGAAATGGGATAGAAAGGATAGATGGAAACCCTAAATATGAAGGAAATAAGCGATGCAGGCAGGTATTTGCGTGTGTCTGTGAGAATCTGAGCCCACAGGTCCCCGAGTGCTGCTGCAGATTCTCACACTGGTTAATGAATGTTCTTTTCTAGAAGAGTTATTGACTTTTGGGGGGGCCAAACCTGTGTCTCTGGAAATGTGATGGAAGAGGTACAGAGCAGTTGGGACCATAGGTGCTGCATTCTGGGCTGCATTCCAGCTGGCAGGAGCCTGGCACCAACACTTCACCTGCCTGCAGTGTTGACAAAGATAATCGCGGCATTTCTGGAGAGAAAAAAAGAAAAAATCCAGTCTTATGGCAGTCAGCTCCAGGGGGATTCCTTCCCGAGGCACTCAGTGCAGGTGGGCACCTGTGGCAGGGGCGTGTGACAGAGCTTGGCACTGTCACCCAGGGGCTGCTCAGCTCCTGGGGCAGGAACAGAGAGGATGATTGAAGGTGCTGCAGACAACAGAATGATTCTGCTTGACAGAAATGCAGAGGTTTCCTTACTCCCCTCACTTGTGGTGTGCGACATGAGGGGCCAGCAGAGCATGTGCCGATGTCACCTCTGCTATTTTAAATGAATATTTTATGTTCTGCCAGACTGTGCAAGGGCTGCCACAAAGCTGCCTCCAGAAGTGGTGAGCCTGTGGCTTGGATGCCTTGGGGAATATGCCACTCCATGGATTTACTGCTGAGATTCAGATCCTGATTGATTTTCCTGAAAGGATCAACCCCAAAAGCATACATTCATCAAGGGGAAATTTAAGAATGAGCATGATTCTTCAGTAAGGTGCTGTTTCTTTGAGGGTAATCCAAAGTTCTGAGGTGTAGATGGCTCAAGTCTGGTGGCATTTCTGTGAAGTGTGTCTGGAGTCACAAGCTGTGGCTGGAATTCCAGCTGGACTTGAGAATGCAGCACTTCTCCCCCCAGTTATGGTAGCACAGGGGACAGAGCTGCCTCTCTGACACTGGCAGAGCAGCAGGGCGAGTGGCTGGGCACGTAAGAACACAAACTGAGCTGAGACGGGATCGTTTCCTCAAGGTCAGAGGCTGTCCTGGGGTTCAGGCTCGGTTCTGTGGGGATTTGTTTGTCATGTTGTGCTTTGTTGATGCAGTGCTCAGAACAAACAGCTTCTTAAACTCTGAAGCACAAGTGACAGAGGGTGAATTTTGTTACGCAAGCACCTAACAGAGCAGTAAGTACAGAAAGAAGGCACTCTTTTCCCATCAGTGTTTTGTTTTTTAGGCATAAGGAGTGCAGCTAGATATGATTAATTCACTGGCATGGATTAATTCATGTACAGCAGACTTCTATATATGGGGTATTTAACAAAAGTTTAGTGAGTGCTTTAACTAATTAATCTAATAAAGTAATTTTATAGGTTTTTTTCCTTGTCAAATATAATCATTTGAATAATATCTTAATCATGCAGTAATTGCCCATGATCACAGACTCTAGTCTGTAACCACTATAGATGCTCGTGCTTTTAGTAAACACTGGGTTACCACAATAATTAGTCCTGGGTGCTCCAGCAATTACATTTGCCTTTGTGCTCTCTGCTTAATGAGTGACAGAAAGTACAAACCATTTTGAACGGGGACACTCAGGTGTATTTGATGAGAATTTAAACTTTCCCATAGCTCTTCATTCTTTGAATTCCCATACCAAAACTAATCTGGGAAGCCGTATTTTTTTTTGTTTCAGGACAGATTTCCCACGACCCTGACTATAAATAAAACAAGATTATTATTTCTGGAGGCTGATTCTTTCTCCGAGTAGTTTTCATGGATGCTTTCTTAAAATTAAGACAAACAAACGACAAAAAATTAATTCAACCAGGGTTTTTTTCTGTTATCACCCGTCAATTGTCTTTCTGTGAATTGAATTTTGACCTTCCATTTGAGGCTGTGCTGATACAGCAAAGTGGTTTGCTTTTGGTTGTTTGCTCTTTGGAAAAGTTGGTGGTAAATATGAGGAAGGTTAAGGCTTGCAAAGTCAGAAACAAAGATGTATGCAACCATTTTGCGTTCAAGATCTAAGGTTGGCTGCGTGCTTTATATATAAGTTTGCAATCCCCATTTATCAGCAGAAAAGCTGAACTGTGGCCTGTGTGTTCATGGCTAGACACTCTGCTAAGCTGGCCACAGTTAAATTTGGACAAGGTTAAATGCAGGTAAAATTGCAGGTAGCCTTGATGACACATGCTTTATGTCATCTGTCCTTGATGAATTTTCAGGGAAAAGGCTAGATTCTGATTTCCAGCAAGATACTGGAAAAAGAGCTTCCTGGACTTGCTCAAAAATGATTTATACTTACAGTGTTGGTCTGTAGATAAAAGCCTACAAGACAGATCTGCAGGAGATGTATTTCTGTCCCTGCTGGCTG